>JAJMSH010000068.1:0-73613 GCA_030558315.1 Kodamaea suecica | reverse complement strand
AGTAAGTGCTATTATTAGAAAGGAACAGCATCACCTCTCACATTAATTAGGAAGCCAATAGTACCACCTAGCTGTGCCATATCTCAGCCCAGTTACAAAAAGTTAAGAGTACATCACTCAAAGAACATTACTTCGCAGCTGCATCCCTCGCTACTCGCTTCGACTTCCACCCATCAAAGTTAATTAGAGCTTGCATACACCCCCATTCAGTGATCTTATTCTGTAGCCAAACCAAATTAACCGGCTTTGTCAAATAATCATTACAACCTGCCATTAATGCGTGCTTCCTATCAACAGAAGAGTTGGATGAGGCAGTCAATGCCACTATGATGACAGGACTGATGAAGATGTTAAGATCTAGTTTCTCTTCGTCCTTGATTTGTAATGTGTTTTTGTTGTACTTCAAGTACAGTTCGTGCTCTGCAAACATCCCAATCTTGTTGATCCTTTCCAAGTACCTTATCTCTTTAGTTGCTTCTAATCCAGACTTGACGGGAAGTTGCAAATCCATAATCACAAGGTGGAACCCACCTTTCTTCCATTTATCCACAGCCTCTTGACCATTTTTGGCAATTTGATAGTGCATTTTATGTTTTCTTAAGAACGCACCCAAAATGGCTTGATTGATTGCATTATCTTCCACCACAAGAACAGAAATAGATGGCAATACTTTGTCGGTTGTGCTTTTGGCAGTCTTGATCGACTGTGAAGAGGTACCTGTACCTTTTTTCTTTTCGTCATTCGTCGTTTTGGGGGTATTGGACGCGATCCCCTTTGGATTTGAACTTAAAGATCCCGTTGACTTAGGAGTGTTGCTAACTGCATTAGAGTTCTTAGATTCCTTCTTCTTTTTTTCTTCACTGCTTTTTCGCAGAAGACTAGGGGAAGCATTCGTTGTTGTGGAACTTTTAACATCAGTGTTCTTCTTAACTTCTAAACTTGGCAAAGAATTCCTCTTCAGCGAAGTTTCCTTGTTCTCAGGAACACTTTGGGAAGTTCCACCGGCACTAGCCGTACCACGACTTGAATTATTGGATTTATCTTTTTCCAAGCTCTTGTCAAATGATAATCTTTTCACAGAAGCCGAACTACTACCTCCACCAGCAAGTGAGAAGTTCTTTGGTAGTAATAAAATGGCTTGACTGTTACCATTGTTGTTATTATTTGCTGTATGATTGAATGACGAAAGCGACGAGCTAGATGGAGAATTCGTTATCGTTGGTGATTGGAGGGGATTTGATTGTGATCTCCTGTGTAACGAAGAGACTGGAGATTTGGATATATGGTTTTGAGGATGTATCGAAGTTGCTGGGGAAATAGATCGTTCCTTTAAGAGTGAAGATGAATGGCTTGGATGAATATGAGACGTCGGTTGGAATGAAGAATGAGGTGGCTGTGTAGGGTTGTTTCCTTGAGGGGTATGTCCATGTTGATTGTGTGGTTGATTATAAGAAGTATAATAGGATTTTCCTGGTTGTTGTGGTTGAGGCTGTCTTATGTGTTGGCTCTTATTTACCTGCTGTTGTTGCTGTTGGTCCTGTGAAACTGGTTCATTATCTTCTACAGAAGATTCAATAATGAGGGCTTCTTGCATCGACATACCATTTGGAAAGTATTGATCGAGTATTGACCAAACCAATTGATCAGGTTCGAGATATCTAGTTGAAGCTGATGCTGAAACCGATGATGGAGATGGCGCCAATGGAGATACTGGACTCTTAATGCTGTCCGGGGACATCGAAAGCAATCGGGGATTGGGACTAATAGTAGCCTTTTTGTTAACTTGCAATCTATTGCTTGTGTCTAGCTTTATCATCAAGTCAGCAGGGTCATACATTCTAGCCAACGAATTCGGGTACTTATTCATCACAAGTTGTTTTAAATCATCAACTATATCAAATTGATGCACAACAATTGTGGTTGGGGTTGAATTTGGCCTCTTGACCCATATCCTTCGTTCAACACTCTCAACTGGTGGTTGTGGAAAGAACTCATGAGGGGTGGTGAAAGACATCTCCGGAGCACATGGCACGCTCAAGTTGGTACTTATCAAGGGTGTTGCGGTAATATTGGGGCCAACATTCGTATTACTGAGTGGTGTCGAAGTGTCGATCATGGATGGCAGTGGCAGTGGCATTGACCTGGAACTTGTAGTCTTTGTCATATTTGTTGAGCTTACCACCGATTTTCTATCATTTATAAATCGATTGAGTAGATTCAAAGTTCTTTGTTAGGGGTTCCCTGTATTTGGGAGCAAGATCGAATTTGGGTCGTCACTTGTTTCTCCTGTCGTTTAAGCTTCTTCTACTGTTTATAATTAAGATTTTAAAATTGCATTATCGATTGAACTCAAAAAAAAAACTAGAAAAATAAAATCCGTTAGTTACTGAAGCATGGAGGTGTTGAGAAGTCATGGGACAGAGGTTACGGAGGTGGTTGTGGGAAGAGTCGGCGGAGGTTGTATGGGTGAGAGAGGAGTGCTGCTGTCGGAGACGAGTAAATTCCCTTGCGGAGCTTGCAGAGAGGCGTTGTGGGACCTTAGAGGTGGTGTTCTAAATTGTGTTTCCGTTGTACTCTTGAGGTGCTATAAGCCAATTGTAGTGATACAGTTCCATATTGATAAGCATCTAGTTTGAAATTGCTCGAGGTTGAAGACAGCATGAGATTGGGATCGAGTGAAAGTAGCTGTGTCCACGGTGGTAAATTCTGATTACTGGAGCCAGACAAACTTGACTTGAGTCCAAACCTAGAGAATCGTGGCAATAAACATTGATATAGTAAGCTAACTCATCCAAGCACACCTGAAATCCATTGAGTTTTATAGACGACCCCCATCACACAATCATTCCCAGTCATCATCGCTTTCTTCGCCCTTGGTATCTTTCTCGTCAACCTTAGCATCTTTACTAACCTCAGCCTCAGCTTCTTCATCATCGTCCCAAGAGAAGTCTTCTTCCTTATCGTTTGCCAATAGTTCCTTCCTCTTCACCTTAGACTCTTCAATCCCTTTTAATTGCGTAAAGTACGAAAACCAAAACGATTTATATGAAATCTTGACAGGCACCAAATGGTTCATAAGCTTATCCAAAGTATCAGGATACTTCTTCAATAAACTGGAAATTTCGGTAGTCTTCGATTCAACGTCGAAAGCCTCTTCCGTTTCCTTATACAAAGCCTCCGTAGTGTGCAATTTGTACAATTCGGTATCAACTCTAGAAGTTGAATAGCTTTTAGAGGAACTTATGGCTGGGAAGCTCAATTCATCATTCTTATTCAAATCCTTGGTCTCAGAATCGTCAGCAGTAACAGCTATGAAATTAGAAAAGAACGACGTTACTTGGTTCAAATATTCTCCTCCTTTCCTTTCAACAACCTCTAACTTGGAATCAAGCGAGTCCAATTGTGAATCAATAACTCCTAAGTTTTTATCGAGATCAAACTTGGGTAACTTCTCAGATAATCCTTTAATATCAAATCCCTTTGTATTGATAGCACTTAGTTGAGTAGTTAATTTCTCTAACGAGTAGTCCTTGGAGATATTGGTCTTGAGGTTCAGCAATTGGGACTCCAAGTATTCCAAATTACCACTGACGTTAACGTTTTGCTTTAAATTATTCAATTGTGACATCAATTCTTTGGTCTGTAATGATCCTTCATCGTGTAACAAGTGTTGGAACTTGGACTCAAGGAGCGTGTACACCTTATCGATCTCGTTCTCAATCTGTTCCACTGCATGCTCTGTTTTAACATTGGTTTCGTTCTTGGTGGTTTCGTCCTTATCCGTTTCAACAACCTTTTGGGATGCTTCATCTACCACTGGGTCGTAGAATTCCATTGTGTATTGTTTGGCAATAGTTTGTAATGCCAAAGTTGTTGGAGCTCTCACCTTGTCTTGTCATTTTCCTTTGGAAGCCTCCTTGCATTCCCCACCACGCTGTCGCAAAACTGGGACGCTTTTTACGACATTATGCGAACAGACTCGATTTTACGACTTGAAAAATGTCATACCCAGTGCCAATATGACCAACATCTTGTAAGTACCCATTGACAGCCGTTCATTCGCCAACAATTGATCTTCAAGACTCAAGTCCATTGATAGGTACCTCCCACTGTTAATTGGAGTTGTGCCATTGGCTCATAAGCTGTCACATTAACCAGATCCCCAAACCCACTTATACCATCCCACGAATGAAACATCTACTTCAAGTATCCAATGCCTTGTTCAGAAAACACAGTGCCAAATCATCCCCTCGAATTTTCCAAAAGCCAATCACTTTCACAATAGATAAGCATCAAAATTGGTTGGTTGTTGGCCCAGAGAAGTCAAAGTTTCTCGAGATCTTGTCTGGCAAATTCTTGACTGATCCACCGTTGTCCAGAACAATAACTCCACATGTGAAACTCTTGACGTTTCAGGACAAGCTAGGTATCAACGCTGCACACTTATCTGCTAGATACGAATCGTTCTCAAGTGCTGATACTGTCAATAGTTCGGTTGCTGACTACATTTATGGTAGTTATAATTATAACCAAAATAATAAGGCCTTCTTGGATACAAAGTATATCAACTCGCTTATTGACTTATTCAACTTGAAACCATACTTGAATTCTTGGGTCAATACTTTAAGTAATGGTCAAACTAGAAGGTTGAAACTTGTTAAGTCTTTGGTTCAAAAGCCAGAGTTATTGATCGTAGATGATCCTTTCTTGGGCCTAGATCCAACAAATACTCTCATGATCCTGAATATCCTTACTCAATTATCCAAGGCTCACGGAATTTCCTTGGTTTTGGGTTTGAGAGGTGATGATATGAGTTACAGCAATAGTGACGATTTCAACTCAAAGATAGCATTTGTGGATGCTAATGGGGTAAGCTTCATAGAAAGATCTGAGATTTCTCCTCAAGTCTACCATACCCGCGAATTGAGTGAGTTTGATCTGGGGAAGTTCAGCAACGAAGCCGTCCATATTGAGTTCAAGGACGCATCAATTCAATATAAAACGAATACAATTATAGACAAATTAAACTTGAAAATACCTAAGGCCACGACATGGAGAATCATGGGTAACAATGGTTCCGGTAAAACCAGTTTACTTTCGATAATAACGTGTGATCATCCACAATCTTGGAAGTCTATCATTACTATTGATGGTGTAACTAGGAAATCAGGTACTGGACTCTCTTTTTTCAATATCAACAATACGATTGGTATTTCGTCTCCTGAATTACACTCTTTGGTTCCTTCTTCAAAATCGATGATGGAGGTGATTCTAAATGGCTTAATTCCAAATATCGGGAACTCAAACTTTGCTATGACTTACAAAGGAAGTCAACCTGAGTTTGCAACTGAAGTTTTGGCCAATTTTGAAGAGATTCTTGAGGTTAGCAGCTCAACCAGGTTTAAGGAATTGTCAATTACCAACCAGAAATTGGCTTTGTTCCTTAGGGCGATCTTGAAAAAGCCAGATATCATTATTTTGGACGAAGCATTCTCCTGTTTTGATGATGTTCTTTTATTACAACGCTGCCATGCTATTCTCGAGAGGTACTTTCCTGAAAGCACAGTTTTATTGATTGCTCATGTTGATTGGGAGTTACCAAACTATGAATATGCATTGAAGTTGAACGATGACAAGACTCATACTGTTCTTAAGGTTGTTGAGTAGGGAATCGGGTTTGTAAATTCTAGACCCCGTGTTGATCTACGTTTGGGCTGTAGAAGCTGGTCATTACGGCCAGAAAAGATACAACAGTACAAAGTACTACGAGCCTTAAGCTCACTAGGCTTGATAATAATCGTACGTGTGCGTGAACGCCCGACATCCTTTTCAGTTTACCTTCCTCTAACTCTTGAACGAACTCACGAAGAAACGAATACACTACTTGGTTAAACACATCCTTACAACAGGGTTCAGATATAGAATATTGTACCCTTCGAATAAAACACTAATGCTACCATAAAACTGCATACTCGACCCAAGAATCTCGCTTTCTACTCATATCTTGTTCCTGTCCAGACCTAAGAGTCTTCTTGTCACCAATTTCCTTTCACACTCACCTCTACCACTACCTTGTACTCCTCCACTTTTCCAGCCTACCCAAAGGGTCTCGACCCTTATACGCTTTGGCTAATCTTTCGCGTCGACCACCGCCAGTTTATATACACTCCTATATTCCGCCAGCAGACGCAAAAAAAATTGTTTAGAAAAACAGAAGTTGTGGAGGAGGTAGTTTCTCCTATTTTATCATCATAGGTACTTTGGATAGAAGAGGTGATTAACAATAGAAGCAGTTATAGAAGTTCTTATTTCAATTGCATTCTGTTATAAAGATGACACTCACAGAATATATCCCGAATGCACCAGTGGACGACAGATCTGAAGATGTCCTTGCAGATTTGGAATATGGTGTGTCGACGTCTACTGAGTACTTGCATGTATCAAAGCATCCAGTTGGTGTCCCATTGCCAACGCCCATCGACGATGAACCTCCTTACATTATCTACCTTGCCACATACGTCAGTTATCTTATTTTGATCTTGATAGGGCATATGAGAGACGCTTTTGGAAAACGGTTCAAACCTGAAGAATACAAAGATTTGATTGAAAGAGATGGATACGCTCCATGGTACGATGGCTTTGAGAGTTTCTATGTACGTCGTTTGAAGACCAGAATCGATGATTGTTTTGCTAGACCTATCCATGGTGCTCCTGGCCGTTTTGTAAAGTGCTTCAATAGAATCAGGAAAGGAAAACACGGTTACCTTTATGACGGTACTTCCAACGAATGCCTTAACTTGTCCTCGTACAATTACTTGGGTTTCGGCCAATCTAAAGGTTCTTGTACTGATAATGCCATCAAATGTATTGATGAATACGGAACCTCGGCATGCTCTCCACGTCTATACTCAGGAACTACCGATTTACACACTAAGTGTGAAAAGGTTATTTCTGATTTTGTAGGAATGGACGACGCAATCTTGGTCAGTCAAGGTTACGGTACAAACGCTAGTATCTTTGCATCCCTCTGTGACTCCAAAACTTTGGTAATTAGTGACGAATTGAATCATGCTTCAATTAGATTTGGTATTAGATTGTCTGGCGCTTCCGTTAAGGTTTTCAAGCATAACGATATGGTAGACTTGGAAAAGTTGATTAGAACCCAAATTGCTCAAGGTCAACCGAAAACTCATCGCCCATGGAAAAAAATCATCATTACTGTTGAAGGTCTCTATTCTATGGAAGGAAACATGTGCAACTTACCTGGCCTTATTGAATTGAAGAAGAAGTACAAATGTTACTTGTTTGTTGATGAAGCGCATTCCATCGGTGCATTGGGTCCCAGAGGTAGAGGTATTTGTGACTACTTTTCCGTAGAGCCCCGTGAAGTTGATATCTTGATGGGTACCTTAACTAAATCTTTCGGTGCTACCGGTGGATATATTGCTGGTAACCAATCGCTCATTGATAAATTAAGAATTAACTATATTTCTCAAGCTTACGCAGAAGCAGTCCCACCTCCAGTTTTGGAACAGATTATTTCCTCCATGAGCATCATCAATGGCACACTAAACCCAGGTGAAGGTAAAGAAAGATTACAAAGAATTGCCTTTAACTCTCGCTACCTCAGGTTGGGATTGAAAAAATTGGGATTCATTGTCTATGGTGCAGACGATTCTCCAGTCATTCCATTGTTGTTGTTCTTGCCTGCTAAGATGGCTGCTTTCTCAAGAATGTTATATGAAAAGAAGATAGCTGTTGTCATTGTCAGTTACCCAGCCACTCCTTTAATTAGCGCGAGAGCAAGATTGTGTGTTAGTTCAGCATTAACAAAGGAAGATTTGGACTACCTTTTGGAACAAATCAATATCCTTGGAGATTTGATGTACTTGAAGTTCAGCAGTGGTATTGCTGGAGGCTCAAAAGTTTCCGGTGAACCTCCAAGATGGTCGCTCGAAGACGTTATTGCTACTAATGTCTCCGATTGCAAAAAACCAACTTTTTAATGAATTTCCCATACTATACATATCAAGAGTTTTTGACTCTTGACTGGTTGTGTTAAATTTTTTTAACATACCTACATGATATTACTACAGTACATGCTGAAAGCACGCCTTTTTATTATTACCGACATATCCAACCTAAATATTGTCTCAAAGGATGACAATTGATCTGGTTCATATTTTTTTTATCTTTGATCCCTTCTTGGTTAACATACTATAATTCCCCTTTGCAAAGTATATCCACCAGAAGATGACCCGTAAGAATTGGTCATGTATATCGTTTCATTACTCTAATATCTAGTAATAAATATAAACCCTTGCAATACTAGCTCAACTTTTCAGTGCCTTGAAAAAATTGGCCTTCAAATTTTCTGAAAATTCGAAAGATAGCTGGAGTATCACCGGTTTAGAACGCACCATTATCGCCACAGAACACCGCCATAACAGCGATTTACGATATCGAAATGGAATTAAAGATCCCTGACCCATTGGTACCACCCTTGAGATTCAACTCAATACAGAAAAACCTCTATCGAGGAGCATATCCCCGAGAGATCAACTTCATGTTCTTAAAGACTTTGAAATTGAAAACCATAATATCTTTAACACCACAACCAATAGATGCAGAAACAGACCCTAAATTGTACAACTTTGCCATAAAGAACAACATTAGTTTGATGCACATTGACTGTGCCCAGTCTGGTAAAGGTAAGAAACGTGGTGTACCGTTGGGGTATACTACGGTTGTGGAAGTCATGAAATATATCATTCACAATGAATACGCTCCTGTTTATATTCATTGCCTCAATGGAGGCCAGGTGATTAGCTTAGTGGTGGCATGCCTACGCAAGCTACAGTTTTGGTCTTCAATCTCGATATTCAACGAGTTTATCAATTTCACAACCAACATCACAGTTAACGACCGTAACTTTGTTGAAGGGTTTAAAGGGGAAATCAATGTAAACCCAACTGACAAGGCTGAATGGCTTTGGGCAGGAATGAGTAAAGGAATAGTGAATAACCACCCAAGAATTCGAATAACAACAAGTCATGAATCAAATGAATCTCTTGAAATATAATACTTAAATATATAATGGTTATGCTAATTCTAGTACTTATGCAGTTGAGCAGGAGGTAATTCTCTAAACACGCTGATAGAATAAACAATAGGCGTTTTTATTCAACACTTGGTTGACTGGGCAATTATATGTAACCTTCGAATCATCAAAATAGCACCACCCCCTTGTCTTCTTGGAATCGCTTGTCTTGTGTACATACGAAGTGTAATGCCCAGTTGTTAGATTACCAAAGTGGTTTACAACTCCATATAGTTGATATCTGAATGGTGGGATTTGGTTTCTGGTGGGTAAAGTCGATAATACTTGTTCTTCTTTGGCTGTCGTCATTACTTCTTTGCCCGTTTTGCTTTTGTTCAAATAAGATCCGACTACTGGCCAATACTTGGTGAGATCTAAAGTCTCATTGACAGGATAAGATACAAGCTTGTCCAACTTATTAAAATAGCCCGTTGAAGACATGCCAAATCTCTTGAAATGAATAATTAATATCTGTGGTAACCTAGTGATTGTGATCTTCTTTGTCAGATTGGCCAATTTCTTACAATGTGGGCAGTGCCACCTGTTATCCTTATCCAAAAGTTCAGTGGTTGTAAACTCTTTCAAACAGTCATCCAACAGTACTTTTGAGGATGATGCATTTGTTGGTATTGGAAGTGACAATATGGAAAATGCATTATATGTAGTTGAGGTCAACCCACAATCCAAACACTTAAGCTGCGACAAATATTGCCCTTGAAAGTAGTCTACTATCACCGAGAAGTTTAGTTTAAGGTATCTTTCCCATTCGATAGTCGAAGCCAACCTAATCGGTAAGAATTCTCTAGTTTTCTCTTGTTCCAGAGTCAACTCAACGACCGCCTGCCTAGCACTAGAATCCAAAACTATCATTTGGTTCAAGTCTTCGTGTAAGGAATCAAGTAAAAAGTTCAAAAACTCAATACAATCTTGTTGATCAAAACTTGCAAATTGCCCACCAGGGGATAGAGAACCAATGACCTTTTTGAAGCTATTTGGAGAGAAAGATTTCCCGTTATTATTAAAAATGTTGAGTAATAACAGCACGAAATTGGTCGTTAAGATTCCCTTGGTACCCAATTTGTTGTTCACGTTGATATGTTGTCGATAAGATGAGGAAATATTGGCTGATCCAAGGTTGGGGAAGAAGAACTTGGTCAACTGGGGAGTTGCAGAAAGACATTGAAGAACACAATTCATATAACACGAGTTTCCCAAATTTACAAGACCAGTTGCACATAATTGGGCAAAGTTTGAAGGGTGTGCAGCTTCTTTGGCTTTACCATTAGCTATCTTTTGGGTATCAATCAGTCCATTTCCATTACTACCAGGCACTGTTGATGAAACAATGGGTATAGAAGCCAACGATGACGTTATAGATCCTGTGATAGATTTGCGTTTTATTTCTTTCGGAGCCTGTTGTGATGGCGGGTTCACGTAATCAATACTTTTGTTTGCACTGTTATTGGCCGAAGTATAAGCATTCGACCAAGAACTTGAAAAAGAGTTTGAACTTGGAGTATTTGAAGTGGATTTTGCCTTTGCCAAATACTCACTAAAGTTCTTCAAATAAGGATCCTTATTATCTAAAGATCCTAACAGAACTTCCAGAGATGTGGGCAGAGGTGTACCATTCCCCCTCCATAAACTTGCAGTAGGTCTTGTAAGAATTTGAGGGGCAGTAGATCTCTTCAATGCTTGTTCCCCAAACAGTTGAAACCAATTATATACTCCACCCGCAAGATAACAAGGATGGCGCTTTAGCTTGGAGCTCAAATACTTATTATGAAATGTGATCAATTCAACAAGCCTCCTGAATGGAGTGTTTGAAGGCAATATGGACGAGTCATCTTTAATCAACATTTCTTTCAAGTTTTGAAAACGATCCAGATCTTTCCCCATGGGTCCATAATTCAAATTGTATATCACTATAAGATCATACCTGTACCTATTTTGAAAACGAGTAAACTCTTCTGTTGGTAAATGCATCTGTAACCTAGATTCAAGATCTTGGTCTGTTATGTCTGCCAAGTTTTTGTTGTCCGGTCCGAATAGCAGATCAATATGGGAAGGTTCAATGTGTATGATATCTTGAAAATTGATGTGATTATGGTTGTAATCTTTGGCGGCTCTGTAGTCTATGAGCAAGATTCTGCGATCATTTCTCATAAGTAGCTTGTTTAGTTCTATTGGATTGATACCTTCCCTATACTTAAACTGGTCAATATCCACAGCAGAATCGCTATCATTAGACTCAAGTGCCTTTAATGAGTTGAGTCTAGAGACAAGCGGATCGGCCTCGTCCACTGGAAGACTTCTGGTGGAGCTCTTTAGTTTCGATTTAATTAGTAAGAACTTTGGATGCTTTTGACTAATCGTTTGGACAATTGAATCGTTAATGCTCTTAATTGTAGTACTCGTCAAACGCTCCAGATAGATCTTGAACAACGTGCTCAAATGGTACACCAAGTATGCCAATTCATAGTCACAGTAACCAATCCGATCAAACTTCTTTAGTTCGTAATCGAAGAGTTCCAACAAAGAAACTTGTATTTTGAATACTTTGGATACATTGGACGAATCTAATTCCTTGAATATAGAATTAGAGATGGAATTCAATGCAATGATGGACCTGAACTGTACAGAATCGGTCATTATTGGTGGTGTGTTTGGTCTTCAAAGATGCTCCCACGAGACTAAATCTCGATTCGATTTGGCTGGTGTTTAGTTCAGAATTTTGCGACAAGTTGATTGAAACACCCACGCTTCAGTATATGCGACAGATAAAGAAAATGCGACATCAGTGTTTCTTAATTGACTCCATAGGTAAAGGTTAGTCTGATTCAGGTGCTGCTGGTTGTGGAAGCCAATGTATAAAGTAAGATAAATAATAGCATTCTAGACACTGAGTGTCTTCTTAGAGAACTTGAAATTGTTTATAGAAATAAACCAAACTAGTTTTCACACTAATGAACTCTAGAGGGTTACAGGAACTTCTCCAGATAAATACACATTAAACATATTATAAGCTAAACAGTTAGATTGAATTTTGGAACTCCTTCAAGCCAGCATCAAATCCTTGTTCCCATTCCCAGACATGCTTCAGGGAGCCTCTAGCTTTTAAATGCTCTTGTAATCGAGAAAATTTCCAGGCTCCAACCCTACCTAAAACAGACCCTTCGAAATTAGCAAAGGCACCGGCATCTGCCCAAGCAGTAGTGAATCCTTCTTTATACCTCTCATGTTCGTAATGCTCCTTTGGATTGGCACTATTCCAGTAATTAGAATGTGATTCAAAGTTTTGCTTCAACTTTTCTTCAAACAATTCTTTATTGGGTAACCATTTGCCTTTGAAAGAAATAGGAGGTTTGATAGCTCCCTTATCTGTCATTGTCTTATAATCCCATTCACCTCCATTTCCAGATTGAAACTTGAATGTCCAGAAGTAGCACCCGAAGTTGGCCTTTTCATATAATAACTCAGTTTGGCGTCTTCCGAAATCAATAACTAAGTTATCTCTGTTGGCATTAGCATTATCCTTATCCCAAGAAGAGCAATCCAACACACAAGAATACTCTCCGACTACGAAGTCGACTCCTTTCCCATTATCATGCAAGTTTGCAAGCAAATCGGAGTCCAAATCATGGATGATCTGAGATGGTGATTTATTCTTATCATCATCAGAGAAACAACGGTAACAATGATGGTCTACAACGATACCAAGTGCACGATTGCTCCGTTGTTGCTCTTGTATCCACTCCACCCAATGGTTTGGTGACCAGCCATCGGATATGATTACAGGAATAGAATCATCTTGATCCCTAATAGAGCTAACTGCTGCAGCATAGTATCTTATTTGTTTCTTGATATTGTCTGCATAGACTGCCTCATTGACAATTTGAATACCAGCAATATTGTCGTATTGCTTCAAATCTTTAGCAATGAATGTGACCAAATCAAGCACCAATAGTTGAGCAGAATCATTGGACCAAAAGCCTGCCTGTCCGTTGCTCTTTTCACCACTATGGTCGGCCCCATTAGCACCATGTGGCAAGCCATGAATATCTACCAAAACCGAGATATTATGTTGACCAGCAACCTCGATAAATTTGGCCTTGAAGATGGACCAAGCATTCTTATATACCGTTGTACCGTACTTTTCAAATTTGGTGCCCTTAGCAAATTGACCACCACCAATATCCCAATATCCCAATGGAACACGAATTGAATTGACATTATGATCAACTAACCAATTCCAATCGCCATCATTCAAGAAATTAGACCAGTACTCTTCAAACTTAGTACGAGCACCATCAGTACCAAGGTCTTTCGTCAATTGGGTAGCAACATCCAATTCACACTCAGCACCCTCTGGGAACAATTCATGGAAGATCCACTTCTCCAACACGAAGCAGGAACCAATGTTAACTCCAAAGTTCTTCCTGGATTGGAATATCTGTCTCTTTGAAGGGGCTGCACCAACGCTAGCAGCTGGGGCAGCGAACGTGAGCTGGGACGCCTTTTGCTTTAGCTTCAATTTATCGAACATTTAGGCTGTGTTTGACTTGGAGCTCGAATTCTCTGGGCTTCTCGATTTCAATTGGTATTTATACCTCTCCTCAATCAGCAATAATACCTGGTCGAAAGCAATCACAATCAATGCAATAGCAACAAGAACTTTTACAACCTTATATCCTCTGGCACTTGGGCCTTGTTGCATTCCTTGTGCTTATATAATATTTTCCACCCCAATTGGAGTTGATCCAAGACTGAAAATCGAACAGCACCTAGAGACGTGTAATCCCATAGAAGAGGTAGACTAGAATGCAATGTCGAATACGAAGCCCAAGGAATGGCCTCCTTCCTTCCAAAGGCTCTTTTGCATATTTTCTCAGGTCAATACTCACTTATTGTTCCTTTCAACTCACTCAAGAACCACCGTACCGAGCTTTCAACTACTCAAGAAGCTTAACAATGATATCAATGAGTTGGACTTGTCTACAATCAAAAGATTGTTCCCACACGGTGAAATAATGTTTGAATATGTTGATGAAAACGAAATCATGCTCTACTTCGCTGAAAAGGTCAAGTTCGATTGGAACAAGGGATATGAACAATCGAAGACTGGGATTCAAGACGCTTACGATAAGTTCTCAATGACACTGTCAGATACTAGTGATTCAAATCAAATCTTGGTATTTGACTTCAAAGATACTAAAATACATGGTATTGGAGGTGCAGTAAAGGGTGGGGTAGCTAAAAGGAGGAAGGTGGCAGAGAATAGTGCCCTTGACCCAAGTAATAGGGACTTCACTAGTTTCTTCGAGTCCAAACATAATTTTAAGCTAATGCCAGTGAATCAACTGCAATTGACAAATATGATAAGAAGTAGAAATGAGAAATTTAAGATTTCGATTCTGGAATACCTTAAACCATTCACGGATGAAGATATAAAAAGTGATGTGCCTATGAAGAATTTAGTTGAAAGTATCCAAGTCCCAAAGCTACCCCAGTTGAGCGACCCTATTGAATTTTTGAAAGACTCCAGTAGTAAAGACTTGAGTTCAGACGAAAAACCTAGCATAGAGTCCATGATTCTGGTGTTGGAGGCTGAACCATTTTATAAGAATCAAATTCTTGATGTTAGGACGTTCACGAAACCACAAGCTGCTAGAAATGTTCCGTTGACTGAAGAAATGCAATTAGAAATTCATCCTGATATAAGGGATGCACTACTTGAGTACAAGGCAATTTCACTAGATACCCAGCTTTTCACTCACCAGTCAGAGGCGTTGACTCAACTCATTTCTGATTCTGAAAAGAAGCACATTATAATCAGTACGTCTACGAGTTCAGGTAAATCGCTAATTTTTCAGTTACCAATTCTTAATGAAATACTTTGGGACATTGAAAATGGCATCTACAGACGTAATTCAACTGCAATATTCATCTTCCCAACCAAAGCTTTAGCTCAGGATCAGAAACGGCATTTGCAGGAACTAATCCATAAATTACCCTTGAATCAAGTTCGAAATATAGTGATTGATACATATGATGGTGATACACCTGCAAAGGATAGATCATACATAAGAACTCACGCCGACATAATTTTCACCAATCCAGACACTATTCATGCTTCCATATTGGCACACCATGAAGGATATGAGTGCAGTCTGGAGTCTACTGGCTGGAAGTACTTTTTGCGGAGTTTAAAGTACGTGGTAATGGATGAACTTCATGTCTACAAAGGCACATTTGGTATTCATGTCTCATACATCATGGGTCGATTAAATAGAATATGTGAGATTGCAAACAATAACCCAAGAGTTCGGTACATCTCCTGCTCAGCAACGATCCTGAATCCTGAATCACACTTCAGAACGATCTGCTCCATACCTTTGAATGAAAGAATAGTACACATAAGTGAGGATGGTAGTCCTTGTTCTGAGCGGAAACTTATAACTTGGAATCCTCCAGCATTGATGAATAAAAGAGGATTTATCGATGATTCAAAAAATCCCGCAAACTCATTCATTCCTAGAGAAAGCATCATTTCAGAACTGGCCAAGATTTTGATTCATTTACTTTCAAGCTTTCCTTCAATCAAGGTTATTATATTCTGCCCGATTAGGGTAGTTTGTGAACTCGTAATCAAAGAAGCTAGGAAGTTAATAAAAGACCAAATCTCAAGTGGTAATAAATCTTTAAGTGACACCGACGTAATGTCCTACAGAGGTGGATATTCGAAGAGCGATAGACGAGTTATTGAACAAAAAATGTTTTCCGGCCAACTTCGAGGTATAGTTGCAACAAATGCCTTGGAGCTCGGGATTGATTTAGCAGATTTGGATGTCGTCGTAACATGTGGGTTCCCTGTACTGAAACTGAATTTACACCAACAATTTGGAAGAGCTGGTAGAGGGAAGTCCTCCAAAGGAAGTTTGGCGATTTTTGTGGGAGGGTCCACTCCTATAGATCAACATTATCTAAATGATGTGGATGAAATCTGCAATAAGGATAATTACGAGGACTTGTGCGTTGAAGGGCTTTTAGAAGTTGGAGCCCATGAATTGGTCATGGAGATGCATTTACAATGTGCAGCTTTTGAACGAAAGATCAGTCTAGATGAGGATCTAAGGTGGTTTGTACCTAATAATTCCAAAAAACTATCAGCATTGTATTTCAAAATAGTACAAGAGAAATTAAAGCTCGATATTGATGGAAGATATTGCACTGACCTGAAGTACTTGCCTAGACCAGCTGAACATGTATCGATAAGATCAATGGAAGAAGTATTGTTCGCAGTTGTTGACACTACAAATAACCGTAATGCTGTCATTGAAGAAGTTGAAGAGCTGCGTACAAGTTTTACCCTCTATGAAGGTGGCATATTTTTACATCAAGGACTACCTTATTTGGTTAAAGAATTCAATGTTGAATCAAAGTTCGCAAAAGTTGAGAGGGTCCAGGTTGACTGGGTTACAAGTCAACGCGATTTCACTGACATTGATCCGCTGGAGATTGAATGTATTAAGAGGTTACAGCCTACGGATTCACAGGCACCATTTGACATACCAGCTTATTATGGAAAAATCGATAGAACTACAATAGTCTTTGGGTTTTTCAAAGTTAATAGACGAAATGAGATAATGGAAGTAGTTGAAGTAAACAATCCACCCGTCGTCATGCATTCAAAGGGGTTCTGGATAGATATACCTGTCAAATCTTTGAAAGTTATTAAAGAAAAATGTCTATCGCCAGCCGGTGGAATTCATGCTGCACAACATTCGATTATGAACTTATTATCTGTTTGCATTAATACAGGTAGCAAGTCTGACAGAAACTCTAGGCTTGGGGAGTCTGAGTTAATCACTGAATGTAAGGCTCCAGAGAAAGAGTTTGCACGTCGGCAATCAAAGCGGATCAGACCATATAGACTCATATTCCATGACGCAAATGGAGGTGCGAGGGGATCAGGGGTTTCAGCTAAGGCATTCGAGCATATTGATGATATTTTACGAGCATGTTACTATCGTATTAAAGGTTGTGTTTGTCCTTGGGGCTGCCCAAATTGCATAACCGCAAGCTTTTGTAAAGAAATGTCACTAGTCATGTCAAAACCCGCTGCATTGCTAATTTTTGCAGCATTGATTGGTCTAGACTTAGACATTATCAAGTACGAGGTTCCTGATGGGCCAGAAGAGAATATGCCAGATTTGCAGGTGGAAACTATCGAGGCATGTAGCCTGATTCCTAAAATTTCACCGGATGTAGAACTAACGAAACCACGAACTGTAAAACAAGAGAAGATAAAAAAGGCAACATAATGTATATTGAAATGAGTCTTATATTCAATATACGTAAACTAGTGCTTGTATACACTTTTCCTATTTGTGATTGTTGAAGCCTTCCTGGTTAGCCGTTTTGCAAAACTATCTTTTTTTGTAATGGAAGACTGGTCACTAGAGAATCCAGAATCAAAGGATTTCTCTCTGTTTAGAGGTAATCTCCTTCCTCCGGATCTCACAGAGTCATTACGGTGAACACCAAATGAATCCGTCAGTAAAGTCCTGCCTGGCTTTTCAAAATTATCATAGGGACTTGGTTCTGGGACGGGTTCTTCATTGGCAGGTTGAGGTAATGGGATCTCTCTCTTTTGTAAAGCTGGGCTGTGCGTTAGAGTTTTCCTGTGGGACAATCGGAATACATGCTGCACAGGTTTTAAGTAAATAGAAGCCAAGGTTCCTATATTTAATTCCAACTCTTCTAATATAAGCGGATCAATCTTGTCATTATCGGCTGAGACTAATGGGTTCTTATTGAGCACAATAGCCTTTGTTTTTTCTTGAAATATTTCTGTAGTTGAGGAGGTGGTTGTGGATAATAATCGCCAGTACATAAATCCACGATCTCTGATATCTGGGTTATTCACTTCTTCTGTTGCCCACTTCAACACTTTCAATATTAATGGTTCTCCAGCTTGCGGGAAGCTGAGATAGTATTTTGTAGTCGCAGTGAGAGTCGCATACTGAACTTCAATAGGATCATCCATGAAATTGGAGATAAAGTGATCTAAAATTGCGGCTGAATTCTTAATCAGTTCACAGTACTGACCCAATATCCATATAATGGATGTCCTTGCATCTGGTTCATCAATTAGCTTATAGTGTTTGATCAACTCATTGATTGAAAAGTTGAATCTTCCAGGGTACTTTCTGAGAATATTCTTTAGTATGATGCAAGACTCTTGAACAATGTATGAAATACCATTAGAAATCAAGTCAATTATAATATTGACACAAGCGGTGGCTGTACCAGGTAGTTTTACAGCCAAGTTCCCAAAGGCACGAATAGCTTTTCTTGCCATTGATATATCGACTTCTGTTGCGTACTCTTCTAACTCTCTTAAAACAATGTTGTAATTTGATTCATTGGCAGATAAATAGATGATTTCCAATTTGGTATCTTTGACGTAGATAGGGTCGTCGTATCTGCAAAAGAACATTTCGACATCGATGCTAATGAGCTCTTTCTTGCCCAAAAGCAAAAGGATAACATTTCTTAGTACGAGAAATTGAACCTCCGATGGCTTTGAAAGAAGCAGGGCCAAAGAAGAACCTAATCTTTTCGGTAATGAAGGAATAACCAACTCTGGATTCTTCACGTAGTTGCAATAAAACACAATCACCTTTATACTGTTCAAGACAACTGCTGAGTTTTCGTGTTGTAAGCATGGTAATATTGACTCAATTAAACCTAGGGCTTCTTCCATTGTCTGTGGAATGTACAGCATAAGACCATTCAAAATATACACCTGACACCACTCGTTGGTCTTATTCAAATGAGATATAAGAACATGTGTGTGTTCCTTGTCAATGTTGAGTGTTAGAGATTTATTTTGTTCAGTGATTGAGCTCAAAGCTGCCAATGCATTCGAAACGACGACTTGGTTAGGATCGTATAACAAGTTGTTTAAGGAATGGATCAACCCATCTTGCTGAGCACGAGTTTGGTCAAAATGAAATAACCTGGCTACTGCAAATGCAGATATTTTACGAACATGAGCATCTGAGTCTTTCAAATGGTGTTTGATGGTTTTGAAAGATGAATTCATGAACTCTTTGACCAGTATTGAAGATATCAATTTGATAGACAATGCTCGTAAGATCGGATTGGAGTTGTCTTTGAATGCATTTAAAAACGGCAATGCTTCGACCAATTCCGAATGCTTACAAACTGATGCATAGCTTCCAATGAAACTGAAGCATAGCTTTCGGATTTCCAAATCTTCGATCTTCAATAATGGTATTATTTCGGGCATCAACACCACTACCTCGTTATTGTTTAGGATGATGTTAGCAATAAGCTTGCGCAAGACAATCTTGATACGATTGTGAGGCTTGGATTTTTTGAATGCTTGTTCCAATTCTGCCTTGAGCTCAGCAGGCTTTGTCTTGGCGAATAGTTTGCCGTCACTCATCGCGATAAGAAGGTTGGGTTGTAACTAGTTGAAATTTAAGTTAACCTATATTTACTCTGATCAATCGAAGAAGGTGTTGTCATATGGAGAACACAAAAGATGTCGCGAATATGTCGGAAACTAGTGGATATATCCGAAGAGTCTAGAAACACCTTTCACGGTGGTGAATAGTCGCTTAGCAGGAGGTTTGTGGAGCTGAGGTGTACCGAAGATTGAAGGAATGTTTCGAGAGTTTGTAAAGGCCTTGGCGTTCATATTTATAAAAGTATTTATGTTCTTATTATTGAAGAAGAGTATGGCTTCTGATTTCTACCAAAATTTTATCGAATAGCTGTAAAAAACCTATACAATAGTGTTTAAAACTATATCAAATGTTGGAGAAGTTGTCATGTTTGGTTTCCTTATTTAGAATCTAAGAACGATGGGCAATTGGGGGAACGAGACAGACAGACACGAGACAACCGAGTGGGCTGCTTAGAGGTACTTCACGAAACTTCTACCAGAGATCCCATTCGTGAAGACCAAGCCAATCGACGGTACTGGAAACCAGTACATTGCCTCCAGAGATCCACTTCAGATTGTGAGCAACTGCGCATTCTCGTTGTAGACCTATAGCCAAACGATTGTATACCCGCACAAGCTCAGAGAAATCCTGCTCAGACCGACTTCAGTCCTGTAAGAAGGATTTCACAGAAAAGAACATTGAAATCAAAAGTTTACTTTGTCTATTAAAGTGTAACATATCCTGAAGCATAAGAAACACTACTATCAGAAACATCATCTACCTGGCTACTTTGAGAATAGCCAATCCAGTTAAACCGGGCTGAATTGGAATGATCATACTTCTCGAGCAATTGCAAAATGATATAAATGGGCCTTTGTCCGCAAATGGTATTACCAGTGGTTGCAATATACTCATTCCAATCCAAGGAGGTCCCGTTGGAAGCAATATCCATTGCAACTTGATCCAAATGTTTAATAGATTTCCATATTGGAGTGTCAGACTTGGATAATCGCTCATGCTTCAAGTTGATCAAGTCACCATCCTTAATATCAAAATTACTGACGTCTTTCATATATTTCGTGTAGTTGAAACGCAAGCCCCAATGGCAAAAGTCTGAGCTAACTATGAAATGATTCTTAGGATCAGATAAATATGGAAGAAGGAGATTGGCTAGTTTTTCTGAATGGTTTGAATCTAAATCACTGATTAGCAAAGGGATAATGCTAACATCAGTGTCAATGTCCGAGTCATTCAATCTCCATTTGATAAACGGAGCATGCATTTCAAATGAGTGTTCTTCTTCATCCACTGATTTACTCATATATTGGAATAAACCAGATTTCTTAAACTCCTTACAAACGTCCGTATCAACGGGCAAATTGCCTAGAGGCGTTGCATAATGTTCATACTTCGTCAACAACACGGAATTCTTGAAGTAGACATGATGCGAGGGGCCCAATATAAATATCCTCTTCACATCTCTGGTATCCCAAACCTTGAATGCCTCAGTAAGCCTCACGCCAGCATACGTGTAACCAGCATGAGGACCTAGGAGGATTCGAGCCCCTTCAACCTGTTTAACGGACGATTCTTTGGCAAAGCTCTTCAATTGCTTGGTCAATCTTGCTGGGTTGCTTGAGTACCACGTACCCGCGTGTGTAGCGGGACGTACGGACATTTACTTTGGTTATCTATAGCCTCTATCACAAACGAATGCTGGAACATATGATTTTGTTGATAAGAGGGTCCCCTCCGCTTTTCAAAGCATCTATGTGTGTTGGTCACCTGGTTGACGTCACAGGACTCACACTTCGGACATAGAGCATGACTAAGCTAGCCCTAGGAGGTCTTTCCAATGGCAGCTTCCTATGCTATAGTTCGTACGATTCCATCTATCCCCACTCATACAAGCAGTATATTAGAAGCGGGGATACTCCAGCCTACTCAATTTGGGCCTCCCCATGTTCACCCTACTCTTCGAACGCTAGACATGTTAATTTTCAAAATCAATTTACGAGTTATATTGATTGCGTCTGAATAAACTTTTCAGACTCTTGGTAGTGTCACATGCATTCCAATTGGAGCTTGGGGTTAACAGGACTTCTTGGGGTTACAGGACTTCTTGGAGTTACAGGACTTCTTGGGGTTACAGGACTTCTTGGGCTACAGGACTTCTTGGGGTTACAGGACTTCTAATCAGTGTACATTCATATACGATAAATAATCTCATTACTTCTTGGTGATTTCCAAATTCCAATCAACAGAATTTAACTCTTCGCCATTGGCATAATAAGTACTGGTTGCAGGATAGAACCCTCTGAATAAGAACCCACCAGGAGTGACATCAGCAGGCAATTCCTTCACGTAAGCCTCCTCAGAAGCCTCGTAGGAACCAACTTCTATGTGCTTGGTCTTAACAACCAATCCAGCCTTCTTAAGCACTTGAGTATACTTGAAGTCCTTCAAGTCTTTGTTAGCTTTGAAATGAATGGTTGTAACGTAAGTTGTCAGTTCTGGCACCTTCATGTCGATGGCATCAACGCCTTCGACTTGAATATCGATTGGTTCATTGTCGGCGATTTTAAGAGAGAACTTAATGATGGTGAAGTCGGGGTGAGTTGGAAGAACCATTTTGGAATATAGTACGCTCTCTTTTTGTTTTATCACTCCAACAACTTGGATATGGCTCTCCTTAAGTACTACATTTCTTGCAATCTGGTACGATTGTTCAACCTCGGGCAGTTGGATGCTCTTATACTTGACAGCAGCGTCGAAAGATGCACATGTTGACCCATTTTGCCGGACAAAGAAGTATTTCCGATAAAAGGCAGTATGTCCAGGATGCCTGTGTCTATTATGGTTCTTTTGTGAAGCTTGGTGGGGCAGAGCTTTAACTTTATTGCTGAATGGAGGCTGTTGAATGTGAGGTTGCGTATGATTGTGGATGAGGGGTGGACTGGGGTATTTTTAAAGGGTTGGTTGAGGCAGCTATTGTGTTGTGTTTTAGTCACTTGTTGTCCTTTTGGTCTTAGTATTTCTTTGCTAGGGAATTTTTAGTACATAGTTATTGCTATTTGATAAGCGTGCTATTTGCCAGAGCTTCTGTCATTGATGTCTTCTACTGACCACTGTCTTCTACTGACCACTGTCTTCTACTGACCACTGTCTTATACTGGCCACTGTCTTCTACTGACCACTGTCTTCTACTGACCACTGTCTACACTAGGCCTCTGTGTCCTTCAGCAATGAGTCTGCGGTAGTCTGCAATTACCCTTTTAGGTAGTGCCCCGCGATGAAGTACTTCTTATGCTGACTTACCTAAGTGGTAATCTCTTTCATTGACTATACTCCCTATACCCGATAATAGCCCTGGCTTCAATATCCCCATCCACTCTTACGTTTATTCTATACCCGCATTGAATCTTCCCCATTAGTCGTCATGTACCCTTTCTAGAAACCAAATGCCCTTTCTGGACACCAAATGCCCTTTCTGGACACCAACCCTTCTCTACTCCCACTCACAACATACCCTCTCCTTCTTGAATCCTAACACCTCCTGATCTAAGATCTTACGCAACTCTAACATGCTTGTAGCACTGCTTTCGAAACTGAAGTCAAATATGGTATCGCACTCCGATTCACTTGTTGCGTCGCGAACACTCTTCAAGAATGGATGATTGATGGCCCCTTCAACATCGAACCTCTCATTGGGGTCCCATCGCAACAACGATTCGATCAAATCTATGCCATCTCTAGACGCAAATGTATATATCTCTTTCCATTTGACACTCAAATATTGTGGGTTTGGGGCCAAAACCTGTTTCCATTGGTACCTTTTAACAACTTCGATGGGTGGGGTCCCCAAAACTTTGATGATTTCATGTAATTGATGCATTTGGTTCTTTCCTGGGAATATGGGCCTTCTACCGTATAGCTCACCCAAGATACAACCAATGGCCCATAAGTCAACGGATTTGGTGTAGCTTTTGTTCAGAAGCATCAACTCCGGTGCCCTGTACCACCTGGTTGCAACGTAGTTGGTGATTGGGCTTGATTTCACCTTCAAATACTGCGGATTGATCCCTCTTGCTAACCCAAAGTCACAGATCTTCAACACCCCCTGTGTGGTGACTAAGATGTTACCAGGCTTCAAGTCCCGGTGAATCACATCCGCAGAATGAATGTACTTCAATCCACAGAGGATCTGGTAAATGAACGATTGGATGTGGAATTCGGAGAATTGCACTGATGAATAGATCACTCGTGCCAAATCAGATTCAATCAACTCCTGGATGCAATAAAGCCCATCGAACGGCTTCTCGTAGATGACATCCAAATCTATCAAATTGACTATGTTCATGTGGCCTTTAAAATGATGCATTAACTTCAACTCTCTAATTGCTCTCTTCAAGAGAATCTCCTTCTTGAAAACATTGAACACCTTCTTGATTGCAACCTTGTACCCGCTAGCTATGTCGTTCGCATCGCAACTGGCCCCTCCTTGTTCCATGGTTTTGGTATCAATAGCAGAACAAACAATCCCATACGATCCTTTACCTAGAATAGCCACAATCTTATACCTTGAATCAATGGAGAAGTTGGAGCCATCTTGCGTATAGTTGGTGTAGTGTCTCTTCACCATGCTCAGGACGTGGTTACTATGCTCATACTTGCCCTGCCGCTTAACGTACTTCCCCTGCTCAAGTTGCTCCAAATAAGGATGTGTCGCACCACCGTCTCGGTCCCCTCTGATCAGCTTGAACATCATCTTGGTCAATGTCGTAGTCATATCCTTCTCCCGTCTCAAACTCGACTCACACCAAAACGTATTTTGGCTGCGTTTCTGCCACAGAGGGGCTCGTACTTTTTGCAGCTGCTCTATTGTTGTCCCCTTTTTGTGACCGTGCCCTCTGCCAGGCGTTACGTAATCCCCATTGAAAATTTTTTTTGTCTTTAAAGAAAATGAATCATTGAAGAGGTTCAGTTAAAATAGAAATATCGTTCTTTGAGCTAGTGTATCCATAGTATAAATCAAGCAATTCAAGATGAGTTCATCCAACTGCAGATTCTATGAGAATAAATACCCCGAGGTGGACGAGGTTGTGATGGTCAACGTCCAGGAAATCGCCGAAATGGGTGCCTACGTGAAGTTGTTAGAATATGACAATATCGAAGGTATGGTCTTGTTGTCCGAGTTATCAAGAAGACGTATCCGTTCGATTCAAAAATTGATCCGTGTGGGTAAGAATGAGGTCGCTGTAGTATTAAGAGTTGATAAAGAAAAGGGTTACATTGATTTATCAAAGAGAAGAGTCTCTGCTGAAGATATCGTGAAATGTGACGAAAGATATAACAAATCAAAGGCAGTGCACTCCATCTTGAGGCATTGTGCTGAAAAATTCACCATTTCATTGGAGACCTTATACCAAACCATTGGATGGCCTTTGAGTAGAACTTATGGCCACGCGTACGATGCTTTCAAGTTGTCTATCACCGACCAAACCATTTTTGAAAAGATTGAAGCTCCTTCCAAGGACGTGTTGGATGAATTAAAATTATACATCTCGAGAAGATTGACTCCTCAGGCTATTAAAATAAGAGCAGATGTTGAAGTATCATGTTTCAGTTACGAAGGTATCGACGCCATCAAGGCTTCCTTGAAAGCTGCTGAAGAAGTATCAACCGAACAAATGGCTGTCAAGGCAAAATTGGTTGCTGCCCCATTATACGTTATTTCTTGTCAAGCCTTAGACAAGAACCAAGGTATTGCTTTGTTAGAACAGGCAATTATCAATATCACTTCCACAATTACTTCCAAAGGTGGGTTATGTAAAGTAACAATGGCTCCAAAGGCCGTTACTGCCACCGAGGATGCTGAATTACAAGCCTTGTTGGAAAGAAAGGAAGCTGAAAATGACATATCCTCTGATGAAGAGAATGAAGATGACGAATAGACGCTGTCTACAATAAATACACATATTGATCATTTACTCATGTTGCATTCTTTCTTGTTCTATAGTTTTCACTTCTTTATATAAAAAAAAAGACATAATATGAAAATGCATTATATAATTGTACCTAAAATGAACCAGTGTATGTTTAGAATGGTAGAGATTTCTTTAACAATAATTGTTTCTTGTTGGCCCTTTCCACGATATAAGCTGGTAAGTTGGGTATTAACTCGGGTGGCACTCGCAACTCAGACACGGACTCTGGCATTATTAATTGATCTATATTTGTGAGCTCCTGGTTACCACTGAGGTCCAACGTTTTCAAGCAGTTTCCAAACCTAACGTTCTTTATTGTCCTTAGATCGTTGTATGAAAGACTAAGCGATATCAATGACAACGGGAAATCGATCCCTTCAACTACTCTGATTGAATGGTATCCAAGTTTTAGAACCTTGAGGTTCGATGGGAACGTTACATCTTTTAAAGTTGTAATATGCTTTTCATGCTCGTCATAGTCGGGATCCATTTCTATGTCCAAAATCTCTAACGTTGGAGGGAAGATGACATTCTTCAAGGTCGTAATCAAATTGTCTCCCAAATACAACTCTTTCAAGTGCGATGGAAATTGGACCTTATTAAGCGTTTTGATATTATTGTTATTCAAGTACAATACTTGAATAGAATCTGGCAATTTCAAGGGGTTTATACTGTTCACACCATTGTCTGCCATAATCACTTTGACCAAAGTTGGTGGCAACTTCAATCCTCTTGTATTAGTCATTGACGCTTGCAAATTAAGAACTTCTAAATGGTCAGGAAATTTAACGCCAGTCATCGACTCATTAGGGATATTTGAAACGTCCAAGAAGTGTAAGCTCTCTGGAAACTTCACCCCTTTGATTGATTCAATTGGGTTGAATCCCAAGTTCAACGACTTGAGCGTTGTTGGGAAGCTTACACCTCTCAAGCTTTCAATTCTATTCTGACTAACATCCAAGTGCTCCAATCGTGGTGGGAAATCGACCTGATTGAGAAAGTAGATCTTGTTGTCTGAAAGTTCTAACCTTTCCAATGTCAATGGGAATGTGACATTGTCAATTGTGTGCACTGCATTTTGAGAAGCCAATAAAGTTCGTAGTTTAAGTGGGATTTTGAAACCTGTTAATGTTTCCAATGCATACCCTCCTCCAATATTTAAAACTTCCAAGTTATCTGGTAATTTTACTCCAGGAAGGAACCGGATGCTGCTCTCTCCATAATCCAAAACTCTCAAGTTCTTCCAATGAATAATATCATCTTGAATTTCTTGTCCCAATTTGGTCAACTCGTTCCGTTCAGTCACATAAACTGTATCCATATCATATTTATTTATGATAGAACAATGAATAATTTTCTCTCCAAATGCTTTATTCAAGACCTCAATAAACCTTTTATATTCAGCTTTTTCGTATGCAGTGTATCCATCCTTCCATTTCTTGTCCGGAGCAAATTGAATGTGATAATTAACGTCCGTAAACCTTTCGAAGGCCGAAGGGTTTTTCTCTATAAAATCAATGAACCTTTTTAAGTTATTCTCAAACTCATCATTATACTCAATGCATATATTCAAATTGTCAAATTGTCCTTGTGTGATTGTTGGGTCATTGATGATACGATTTATCTCGTTTAATTCAACAACAGTGACTGATTCATTTGGGTTACTACGTAATTCGTTCAACTGCATGATCATATGGTAGTACCTTGGCTTATCGTACATCAAAGCCAATCTGTTTGTCTTTGGTTGATGTTGATTTGTGAATGATCTTCCAAGGTGATGAGACTTCATTTGCAAAGAGTTATTCTGAGGAATTCCCATGGGCATTGTTCTTGTTGGCATATTCAGTACATTGCGTTGTGGCATTGTAGAATCGTTTCTATGTGCCATCGCAGAGGGAAATCCTGACGAGAATGTAGATGCAATGCCGGATTGCATGCCATGATTGAAGACTGCCTCCTTGGATACAGTATCATTAAGGGGTCTAGTTAAAGTGTTGGGTGTTTGAGATTGCAAAGTTCCAGATAATGGCACCGACGGTGTTGAAGGACCGTGTGCTTGTCGGAGTTCATCTTTGATAGTATCATGACTAGTTTTGTGGGAGGGATCCTCGATTTCTATGACTTCTGAGGAAAGTGCATCAACTTCTTGCTCCTCAACATCTATGACTTCGGACAGATTGCTTACAACTTCGGTAGCTTGTTTATTAGTTGGTGTCGTGGTTGTGTTGGAAGTTACTTCAATATCTTGCACGCCACTAGTTTGATGTCCTATGACGATGTTCAGATTAAAATTATTTAATCCTTCTTCTACTCTGGCTTCCCTTGAGGTCGCTACTTCAAACAGTAGTTTGGTCTGCTCGCTGGAACCACCTTCTCCAGAGCCGTTAAGTTGCCCATGAGTAATCTCCTCAGTTGTTTGCTCTTCACTTAATTTAAGCTTTTTCCTCTCAGGTTCCACTACATCATCCAAGATTGGTAATACTCGATCTGATGGTACTATTAGCTCATTAGTAGGTTCTGATATTTCAGCTGTGAAAGAGTCATCGTTCAACTCGTCCACTATTTTTCGTACATGACTATCAGATTGTAATGAGTGATTATCACCACTTATATTCTGTTTCAAATCCTCACTATTGCTTACTTCCACAGCATGTGTACTAGCATTTGGACTTTGATGAGTTCCAATGACTACCTCCATATCAGAAGAAGCTTTAACCAACATAGCCAGTTCCGTGCTCTGCGAATTTTCCGAGAGCACTCCTTCAGCCAGAGCTTGGGTCATCGTTATCGAATTCTCCTCTGTTAGAGACGACATATCGTCAGGATAATTGAAGTGCTTAGGAGTCTTGTATTGACCTTGATTGTGTATATTCAATTTGTTTTTTTTGAAATTTTGATGCGCTTCTAGAGCTTGATCACCAAACTCATTGACCATGCACCAGGCTATTTAAGCCATGCTAGTTCGAGCGAGTTAAAGGAAATCAAGTAGTGAGAAGGCAAAAAAAGCCAAGTGGTCACAAACGATCCTCCAGTACATGGTCAGCCTAGGCCTTGAAATGAGTGTCGTCTCCACCCAAAGACTAAAAAAAAAATTCATGGGGGCAAGCTGGGAATCGAACCCAGGACCGCCCGCATTTCAGTTTAATTTTTAGAAATTACCCTAAGCGAGAATCATACCTCTAGACCACATGCCCTAATCTTACGTTCCGTATGACTGAAAGTCATGCTAGTACCTTACTGACAAACAAATTTGCTGATACACCATATGTTCGCCATGGCTTTGAAGGTCTACCCGATACTTTGTATAATCTGACCGATGTTCCACTAATAATACCTTCGTTGAATTCCTCTAATTGTAGTAATATGGCTCTAGATCACTTTAGATAAAATGGGGTAAGTCTGGGTGGAGAAAAATATTTCATCTTAGTGAAAATTCAATCATTAACATCACTTCTCCACACAATGATGAATGGAGCCTTTGGTATAGCCTTGAGGTCCATAAGATCCACTTCCGTGTCGATCGTCAAGAGAGCAAGGACCTTTCACTCGTTCTCAATTGCACATAGTGATCACAAGCTCAATGATGTTGTCATAAGTAAGACTAGAAACATCGGTATCATTGCACACATCGATGCTGGTAAAACTACCACGACTGAGAGAATGTTGTTTTACAGTGGGAAAACTCTGAGAATTGGTAATGTTGACGAGGGAGATACAGTGACGGACTTTCTTCCTTCAGAGAGACAACGTGGAATTACAATTCAGCTGGCTGCCATTACTATTCCTTGGAACAATAATAAGATCAACATAATAGATACACCGGGCCATGCCGACTTCACTTTCGAAGTGATAAGATCTTTGAGAGTATTGGATGGTGCAGTTGCTATATTGGATGCAGTTGCAGGAGTGGAAGCCCAAACTGAAAAGGTTTGGAAACAGGCTGATGCCTTGAAAATACCCAGGATTGCCTATGTCAATAAAATGGATAGACCAGGTGCTGGATTCAGTCGGACTGTCAAAGAAGTTGTTCAAAAATTACAAACAAGAGTTGTGTTAGTTACGATTCCGTACTTCATTAACTCTACTGAAAATGATCCTATATTCTCTGGAGTTATTGATGTGCTACACAAGAAACTTTTGTTTTGGGATCCCAAGGATACCACTGGGAAGACAATCAATGTTGTTGATGTGGAAAAGGAGAAAGAAGAATATCCAGATATATACGAGATCATTGTGAAGAGTAGGGAGTCTATGATTGAAACATTAGGTGAATATGATGAATCTATTGTAGATTCGTTTTTGGAAAACGATGAAGATTACACGAAGATCCCTGTCTCGTTATTGCATCAATCCATAAGAACGGCAACTATCTCGAATGACATCACTCCTATATTTTGTGGTTCTTCTTTTAGAAATATAGGTGTGCAACCTTTAATGGATGGAGTTATCAATTACTTACCATCACCGTTGCAAACTCCTCTTCCTGAAGTCCATTCCTCGAGTACCAAACTTTTGAAAGTTAAGAACCAAAAGAAAAAGGAACTTGTTACCAGTAACTTGGATGTACAATTACTGATGAATCCTACTAATGGATTGGTAGTTAATAATAACCCCAACTTAACCGTTGCATTGGCATTTAAAGTCATGACCCATGCAACAAGAGGCGTAATGACATTTTTTAGAGTTTACAGTGGACGCTTGCAATCAAATACCATCATGGTTAACACAAGAACCGGTAAGAACTTACTTGTCAAAAAACTAATAATTATGCATGGCGACGAACCTGAAGAAGTTAGGCAAGTTGGATCTGGGAATATTGGAGTTATCACAGGTTATGAAGATGACATTGCCACAGGAGATACATTAGTCTCCCATGGACCTCTTAAAAAGAACTTCAGTGAAATGGAAGCTAATTTGAAGCTTTTGCCAATTGAAATACCTCCTCCACTTTTCACTTCTGGAATAGAGCCTTTGACCGCAGGGGATGAAAGTTATATGAACGAGTGTATTAAATCTCTTATAAGAGAAGATCCATCTTTGAAAGTGACTGTTGATGAAGAATTAGGACAGACAGTCTTGGGTGGTATGGGAGAGTTACACTTGGACATTGTAAGAGAAAGATTAGTGAAGGATATGAAAGCTAAAGTCAGATTGAGAGACGTGGCCGTTGCCTATAAAGAGGGATTATTTAAATCACCTCACAAATCAGTAACCTTCCCTCAAACACCAAATTCTCCTTTCTCCGTCACTATAGAGATGGACTCCTTTGAAGGACCAGCCGTAGAATCACAATTTGCAGATGAAGAAGGTGCTCTTATCTTTGAATCAGATAACAATATAGTTATCTTGGGAAGTGCTGCTACTCCTTCGCACATATTAGAGGCAATAGAAGAAAGAAGATGGAAATCTGAGCATTCATTGGAAGAGTTACAGGAAACTTTGATTCAAGGTTGTTTAACAGGCCTTCAACTTGGTGGACCTATTTTTGGATTGTCATTGCATTCGACAGTTGTTAGAGTATCGGCCTGGACCTTCCCAGTAGAGGAAAAAGATAGTGGGAACATCTCAGAGTTATTGACAGTCACTAGAAAAGCTATTTCAGATTACATTCATGGTTATAAGGAGTCATTTGGGATTTTGGAGCCTATTATGGATACCAAGGTATATGTTAATTCCGATAACTTGGGAGAAGTAAGTCATGACTTGACTCAAAGATGTCAAGCCATAATCACGCTGATTGAAGACGAAAGTGGGCAAAATCTCGATTCTCAAACCTGGGCCAATGAAGAATCCGAAAGAATTTACCTACCACCAGACTATACATTGGGCTCTTCTACGAATGGCGAGGACTTCAAAAACAAGAAAATCATTGTTGCTGAGACTCCGTTACGAGAAATGATAGGATACTTATCCAGATTAAGATCTATAACCCAAGGAAGGGCTACGTTTGATATGATATTTGTGGGCATGAGACGTGCCAACAAGGCCAGATTTGACTCTATTCAAAAGGAAATGTCAATTTAGGAGTAATGTAGATAGGAGGGACAAGTGGTATAGTTGGAACAAGGTATATAGTTCAAACCGTCCCCGTGTATATAGTAGCTTTCAATTCCAAATCATAGTTAATCTGACTCTAAATATATCCTTGCCTGACACCTTCCTCACGTCAACCACCCATCTACAAACCCGTATGTCTCGTACCTTAACATGGCACAAGCCACTCTTCTATACTACGTGCGCTAACCACTACAGCGAAACTCAAAAAATTCTTTAAAAACGACATAGCAACAACAACACCCAGCTTAAGTAGTTGTAAACTGAATCGTTGCTCCTCTACACTGGGACCAAGGAAACACTAAACATGAGCGTTGATATCGAGGGTAGAAGTCCCTTGGAACTCGATAGAGAAAGGGTTACTTGCTTGTTGCTTATCAACTCACAATTGATGAAGAAAGGAATCAGTTTATACAACCGGTTCTTGAGTAATCAACAAACGTTGGCTCAGCTACCCCCTCAAACAAAGCATTCGGTGATGGACTCATTTCAAAACTGCACGAGGAGAATACATTGTAACTTAACTGTATTGAGTTTTATTCATGAGAAGTACCACACTGACTCAACACAGCAACAACTGTCAAATAATAAAAATAGTTTCCCGATCATCATGGCTCCTCCACAAGATATGCCTGAGTTGAATCAATTGTACACGAAGTTACAGGAGTTGTACCCGGAGGGTTTGCAATATTTGAAAGTCAAGTTGCAACAGATGAGAAAACAACAACAGAATCCTCAACAGCATACACAAAACTTGCAACAACCGAGTGTCCAACCCTCGCCTGCAATAATGAACCAACTGGTTCCTCCTTCTCAGCAGCTCCAGCACCAACAGCAGAGCTTGCAACAGGGCCAGGGCCCACTAATGCAGATGCCTTCAAGACAAACGTCTCAGCATTTACAACATAATCCATTGATTTCTGCTAATTCTCCAATGATAAATACTCCAGGAAGTAACTCCATTAATACAAACTCCATGAATACTCCTATAATCAAGGAAGCACAGGTTGATTATCAAAATATACAACAGCAAATCCCGATCCAACACCAGAATCATCAAAACCAACAATTTCAAAACGGGTTCAATCCAAATTTCAATACGAACATGAATATGGTTCAACAGTCTCAACTACCCGATCATCAAAATCTCCAAGATGAAATGCATAGAAATCTCCAGATTCAACAAAATCAAAATCTCCAGCAACTTAAACATAACCAAAACCCTCTGGTAATATCCCCACAACAGATATTCCAAGACGTCAACGGAAACAACATCAATAATAGCAATACTTCGAATAGCGGCAACGGGATGATGGATTTCTTGAATGTACCCTAGATTCACTGTGCCTTTATTTGAAAGGCAATTACCCCTGTAACATTAATTGTGTACGTTCATTTCGTAATGGTTTGTATGCATATGTATAATTATTTGTACAATAATTTCTATAATCATTTTGTAAGTTTATTAATCTATTAATTTCTAAAGTCTCTAAACTCATTGAGAACTAGGGAAAGGGTGTTGAAGAGATACATCGATATCAGCGGTCTAATCCATCATATCTTGAAACTCTTGGTTAATAATGTAACTGTATCCACCAGATCCATGGAACTCCACTTCAGGATCCATTCTACTAAGGTTTTGTTGGTTGTGCAAAGCATGACGGTCGTTATCTTGCTGTTGCTGGTGTTGATGCTGTTCAAGCTTGCCTTGGTGAAGCAGTTGCAGGATTCCGCCTATATTGGAAGGTTGAAGCCCATGTTCTGCAATTAGGTTTGCCTCATGTACGAAGGAACTGGGATTAGGATCCATGCTTGCGTTTAACGGGTTTAAGTTATTAGGGTTAAAGTGCAAAGGTTTCTTGAAATAGTCGGCTTGAGTCATGCTTGAAGTCGGTGGTTGATTTGGGTTTCCTCCAGCTACATTCAACCATACTGCATCGTTTGTAATTTCGCTCCATAATTTTTGTTCCTCATCATAGTAAGTTAAACCTTCAATACCAGCAAGATCTGTATTCATGTAAACATCACCACCATTCGAATTAGGCGGTGGAGCAGCGACAGGGACAGGAATTCCTGAATTTACTATAACATTAGAAGATACAGCACCATTTGTCTCAGGGATCGAAAAGTTGAAATTAAATGAGTCATTATGTATCTGAGTATTCAAGTACGAGCCACTCGCTTGGCTTGCTGCATTTTCTTCCGTAGCATTATTGCCTGAGAATGACAGGAACTCCAATTCAGAGCTCCTTGGTTGAGCCGCACGAATTAAATCATTATCAAGCGGATGAACTTGTTCATTCACATTAGATACTCCCTCCATAAAGTCATTAAATTCCGGATTACTCAAGGGCACTTTGTCTGTTCGTAAATTTGCTGCACCAGCATTCGCCATTTCCTTATATTCGTCATCATGCTTCACTAGGAGATCGTTCATGACACTATTAAAGTCCAACACCCTAATCAACTTCAAAAGTTGCGCCCTTCTCAATGCAGCAGGATAGTTACCCAACTTCTTCATTTTAGCAAAAATGATCAATGCATGATCCAAATGATCTTTTGTTGCATCGTGCACACCAAATGAAGCGTTGAATAATATTAAAGTTGATGCTGATGTGAACAAATATTCTCTATCCATCCAACCAAACAAAGCAACCATATTTTCAGGCAATAGGGCCCAGATTGATTTAATAGTATTAATCGATGCCTGAAACGAAGCATTTAATAATGTAAGCACATTCTTAGAATACTTAGTTAAGTCAACATATTTGTTAACCGTGTTTCTTGTCTTTAATTCTTGCAACTTCTTAGTAGCAAAATGAAACAACAATGGTCTTACCGCTAAATTCATACCTTGGAAATACTCTGTCATCAAATTGACTATTAACCGTGAGACTCTCAAGTTCTCTACTGAAAAGTCTACTTTCAAAAAGTCGGGCAATAAGGTTTTCCATGTCATTAACTTGTGGACCAAATCAGAGACAACCGGCAAAATATTAACTGTAGGCTGTTTGGTATACAAGGAGGATAAAATGATTGCATTTATCTGAGTGATGGCGACGCAGTTGTTGATGTACTCAGCTGAAGGGAAAATATAATAACCTCTGACATCACTTTCATCCTTCGGGAAGTGGCTCAAGTCGCTGTTGAAATCGACGGGCAATTCAGTAGAAACACTATCGTCAGCGAAACTAAGTGGTAGGCCTGCTTTCGACGACAACATTCTTTCGTACATATACACGGTCCACCATATTCTTCTTCTGTGTTCCAACTCAAACCTATTAAGGTTTTCCTTTTCAGCATCCACATGCCACCCTAAAATTAACGTGGATCTCAAGGCCAAACCAAAATAGAAGTACAGCGCAATCGTGCAGTCAGCTACTTGCAAATAAAATGCATAAAGTAACATAACTTCAATACCACCATCTTTGGTGATATTGTCGATTGCACCGGATGCAAAAAGTCCAGTGAACAATTCTGATGCTTGATAAAAGAAGCCTGACCCCGGTAATGTTGTATTAGGACTTCCATTTTTTGAGGCTTTTTCCTTGAGTTTGGACTTTGCTTTAGATTCAATGGATGATTTGGCAAGTTGTTTCAGCTTCTTTATGTGTGGGTTAGAGTCTGTTCCTAGATACATTTCACCGATTGCAAAAATAAGCAAGATCTTGCAGAACCAAATAGTTTCAAGAATGGTGTCATCGTCTGTATCTTTCTTGATGCTGTTTTCATCTTGATCAGGTTTACCCTTGAAATCAGTTATAGAAATATTTCTCTTCAAGATCTTCTTGTTTTCATCTGCTCTTCCTGAATACAAGTTCATCAAGAACCGCTTGACCAAACCTTCATTGAAGAAGTAAAAGCATCCATCATTGTAATTAATAAATGTATCCACCAATAGCATCGAATAGGAATATGATGGCAATGTAAAGTTTATCGATAACCCTGGCCTTGTGTTGGTCTTTGCAAGGGTGATTTTGTACGCATTTCCCTCTTTCTCTAGTATCTCTGTTTCTCTCTTGCATTCATTGACAGCAGCACCAGTAGTTCCTGTTGTTGCAGAAGAGTTATCTGAGAAATGCGATTTCGGGGAGATCACACTTCCAGGAGAAGAAGCGTTAGATTCGTTTCCATTAGGAAATAACAGTACAGATGTTGGGACCATGTTTTGAATTTCTAAACCAAAGAGTGTCATGGATGACGATCCAACATAGACTTTCTCGCCAGTTCTTGATTGTATCAACCTACCATGCTTATCCAAAGATGGTTGAATCACTTCATTAGAGAATTGATTTGGATAATCTTGATTATATCTTCCAAATGTGGCTTGTGACTCATTGGTGCTTATAGGCTTTATATCTGAGATTTCACGAGCCTTGTCCTTTCTTGGTTCCAGAGGGATTCTTTTGCTTTCCTCTTGTATTAAGCTGCTTCTCAACAATGCGTTATCCTTCTTCAACCTTGCAATATCATCGTGCAATTTAGATAGATATTTCATAGAAACAACGATTTTCTTATCAGCTTCCACGTATTCACATTTGGTCTTTGCAAGCTGACATTTTTTGCAAGGATCTCCACCAGGACATCTTATGTGTCGTGTTCGACATCTGATACACGCTAGGGTTGTTCTTTTAGGTCTTCCTGATGGGACGTTGGAATCGGTACCTGCTCCAGGCGCTTCATGACTTTCTGCTCCGCCAGACCCCGAGACCCTTATCACACTTACACCATCTTCTCTAAGTTCATTTACATCCATGGATCCAGATCTTTCAGAACTTGTCTCGCTTGTACCATTCATGTCGAGGTCTTCCCCCTTGATTGAAGTTTTGTCTATGATATCTCTTTCACTCATATCACCAAGTGCTAATGTTTCGAGAGCCTTTTCTTCGACTGTCTGCGTCAAGACTTGTTTTGCGTTCGTTTGAGAGCTTGTTTCGGCCTCCTTTACTTCGTTATGTTCGATTATGCAATGTGTTACTGCTTGATGCTTCATCAGGCTCAAAATCTACGATAGATCTCTTGCACACATTTTTGACTCGATATGTCGCGCATTCAAAAATGTCTTCGTTGAGCAGTCTAGATGGGACATAGGCTACCAGCTGTTGAGATGCGTCGCCCGATGCTGGATTTGCTGATGAAGAAGATAAGGAACTTCAGAGTTTGTGAGTCAGAGCAGAAAGGGTTCAATTTTTGGACATAAATGCTGTTTGCCAGTAAGTAGTGGCATTGGCAAAAGGACCAAAAGTAGTTCTACCCTAGTTCAAGTAGAGAGACACTACTAGTGCTGCTGCTACGTCTCGGTGCTTCCCGTCCTTTCACCTTATTTAGCATTTTAAGTGAATATTCATCCTCCTCCAACCACCCCCAAACACCCTTTTTCGATCTCGGAGAGGTCCTCTTCTAACATCTCTATTATCTAGAGAGGTGAAATTTAGCACTTGATATTCACGATGTCGCAAGCTTACACATCTGTGGACAAAAAACATGAATCAAGTAAAGATTGAATACTTAATATAGCACTCCACATTCATAAACTACAATGACACTATGACTACATACTTACAAGAGTCCTAACTTCTTTTGCCAGAGTTGTCGGATCTATCTCTTGGACTATGGGTCCAAATTATCTCATTGCTACCTCCCAATGTCATATTCAATAAGTTCTTGCAAAACTACAAACATATCCCCAAACTCACTCCATTGCAATAAATTGCGTTTGAATTCACCTTCAGCAAAAGCATGTTGATGAAGAGTACTGAAAAACGCATGCCGCAGTACTTTCACCACCGCAGGGAATACGCAAACTCTATCTACACAATGAACAACTATAAATCTGTCTGCAAGATCATAAAAACTTGATTAAATATAACCTTGAAGAAATATAACCTTGAAGCACTCCAATAAAGTCATATTCTCCAAAACAATCTTGATATCTTTCCATGTCACCTCAACTGATATGGAGCATGAACTTGAATACTTTGTGAAGACAATTGCGCTTCTCAACTTCAATATCTTCTATAAAGACTTGATCCCGTCTATGTCGTTTCAATTGTCCTACAGTACCAAGGATGAGCTCAGTAGTCCTGAGTTGATATCGCTAAACACAAGGATACTCCAAAAAGTTCATTAACTAAACTATAAAATAGATAAGGTACTGTGGTCGACCAATTCTGTCTATGATTTTCATGTTACATTGAATCCTTTTACATATGAGAATCTGAGCGAATTATACTTGTGGAATATCAATATTGATTATTACACATTCGATGCATATTCGATCTCTAGATCTAGGGTGAAATTATTGGACCTATCAAGTAATAAGCCTACTCATTTGAAGTACTCGTCACTACCAATATCGATAGAGAAATTACTTATTCGAGCAACAATTTGAAAAGCTTATCTGGAGCAGACTTTCATGAATTGATCCATAAATCGATTGACTTTTCGATAAGCCTCATCTCGTCATTAAGTGACTTCAGGCCAACACCAAGCCCAAAGATCCTAAAGATGCACTAAAATGATATACATAATTTGAATGACTTCCAACTACCTCATGATGTTGAAACGCTAGAGTTATCGAATAACTATATCTCAAATGTTGATGCTATTATTTCCTAACACTATCAAGGAACTACATTTGAACAGCAACCGATTAGTTACCTTTCGCCCTGATTTCTTTCGGTGCCTAGCCCAGCTGAAATCCTTTAGCTTGTCTAACGTAAATTAGACGATTTGAATGAATTAGGCCAGTTGCCCAAAAGTCTAGTTCAACCATACTGAATAACGATGAAGTCGATCATCACAACGAACTAATCAATATTTTGACACCCAATTTGACTATTTTGTCGATGGTATCTACAGGGTTAGTGAATATAGGCCACATCTGCTTTCCAAAGCTCTTGTCGACTTAAATTTATCAAAGAATGAAATAGTAGAGGGTTGCGAAGCTACAGTTCAGCAATAATTTCAGAACATTGAACTTGACTGAGAATAAACTAAAATCATGTACTTTGAGTCAAGACTTACGTTTACCAGATGAATTCACATATCTTAACTTGAGTATTAATCGATATGACGGATTGCAATACGTAAGATTGTCACCGCAGTTGACTTGCTTTATCTTCGATAGCAATAAAGTTGGAGAGCTTAGTGTTAGAGAGCTTAAGGTTGCGTTTTTCGCACAGTTACCAAGAACACTCATTGAGATTAGCTTGAATAACACTTCATTAACGACATCTTCGAAAGAGGTTATCAAGTATTAAACATTTTTACAAAAGCTATCGCTCATGATAACCTTCTAAAGGATATAAACCCTTGTGTTTATCCCTTAGGTATCAAGGAGGTGCTCCTTGTTCATAATAACTCAATGAGTGTCGACTTCAGTGTTCCAAAAGCATTGAAACATTTAAATAGAACAACGACAAACTTAATCGTGACAAGTTGCTGATAGCATGGTTGAAACGGTATTTGAATGATACAACAAGCTACAATAAAGATGAATACCAGCTTTCATGCATTTTATGTAACATTTGAAAACCTAACACCAAAACCTAAGAATATGAAAGTAAAAGAAGAATATAGAACAGAAGTGGTATCAAAATAAGCGAAGAAATAGGACAAAATTTAAAACATATTGTGGTCGTCATAGTTCGAAATAATTGAACAGTGGTATAAGTTCACGCTAAAAATTATTTCGATTTTCCATTAATCCTAGCTTAATTCTGGAGAACGTTTTCCTTGTTGTAGCCAATAATATTACCGGCCGGGTCATAGGAACAAATGATGTACTTACCCCAATTTTCAGCAGAACAGTCCTTGTAAGCACATCCAAGCTTGGTAGTACTCTTCCAAACGACTTGAGTGAAGTGATCATAAGAGTTGGCTGCTGAGTAATCGTAAGTAGAACCTTCAGCGTACCAAGCATCCAATGCAGTAGGACCAGAAGAGTAGCCAAGAGCTAAGTTTTCACCGTATTTACCACCAGAGTGAGTTAAAGATCCTGAAGAACAGTCGAACTTGTCAGCGTAAGCTTGGGCGTACTCGTACACGGTTTTGTCCCAAGATAATGCAGGAGCAGAGTGGTCAGCTCTAACAGAATTATGAGCATCCAAGATGCTTTTGGCAAATGAGGCGTCCAAGCCAGGAGAGCTTGCGATATCTGCATATATACCCGTAGTAGCAGCAGCAGCAGCAGAAGTGGTCGTTGGAGTAGCTGTAGTAGTTGGGGTGGCAGTGGTGGTTGGAGAAGTTTCAGCTTCAGTAGTGGCTGCAGCTTCTTCATCGGTGGTTGGAGTGACTTCAGCAGTTGTACCTGCAACCACGGACTGGGTCACCAAGGTAGTTGGGACCTTGGATTTGCGACTAGATGTGAGAGTTTCACTAGCATCATAAGTAAGGGTAGCGTTCTTGACATTGGAAGTTTGAGCAGCGTCAGCATAAATCGTGGTTAAATGAGTATGGGTGACATAAACTGTCTTTGCTGAGACAGCAGTAAGGATTGACAAAGCAACGGATACTGTTAAGAATTGCATAGTATAGAATCGGAGTAGTTGGCAACTGGTTAGGACGAATAAGTAATGCACCGTCTGTATAAAACGAAGGACTAGTAGTTAGTTTGGTTGTTGGTACATAAAAATTTCGGAATATCAAAACAGACGGCAGGGTCTGGTATTTATATCTTAAGGAGAGGAAAGCATTGAGTTGCGATATCCTTTGATTCAAACCTTAAATGATACTCTCAAAAAGCAATAGCCGATGCTAGGGAACGAGTGAATGTAAACAGAATGTAAAGGAAAGGTTCTAGGTGAGCAAATGTATGAGTGTGTATACAAATTTCGAGTTCAAACAACCTTATGCTGATTCGATATTAGTCTTTCCTTGCAAAGGTTCTAGCTCCTCGTGGTTCTCCTTCGGTCTTTGTTGCAGTAATTCAGTTTGAATCTAGAATTTAAGGTACACCAAGACGCATGTTCGCGTCACGTATTAAAAATTGAGTGTGGGTTAAGTATTGCAGTTGGGGTAATTATGTAACGTGGGCGTTCACTGTTTACTTTGAGCCTCCTTAACTTTGAAAGGAATGTCCTAGTTGGGCGAAATTCAAGGTTTGAACATGGATGTGTGCGATGGATAGAGAGGGCCAGACATGAGCGGTGGGAGAGCCAGCTAGGGGTAGCATGGAGTGGACTGGACTGGAGCCCAAGAACGTCTTTGCCATGATGATTATTTATTTGGATCATACAGAAACCCCGGCAGTGCCCAGATTTCGATTCAATCCATTCCTAAAACAGTATCCGGTTCTGTTTCAACTTGAAGGTGCTGTGAGCATTGTTATTATTGTTATTATTGAGAGTATGAGAGTAGAGACCATAAGTAACACCGAAACTTACAACAAGGTGTGCTACTACTCCTTTTCCTTCTTCAACCTTAATCAGCTTCCTTTGTCGGAATTGAACTCTCAAAAGCATATCTACAGCCATTCTTGGATTGCGAAAGAAGAAAGGAATGATCCTACACATTGTATACCAGTATGAATGATTATATCTAGATTATCAAAACTGTTGTATCCCCTATGTATATTCTATTTGCCTCCTATATACATCCATAAACACTTGTTATGTTAACAGCTTTGGTTAACCACCCTATTCACCGTCGATTCACGTACTTCAAATGGAATGAGATTACTGTTGTTGCCAAACAGTGCTCCATAATGCTTATTGCAAATATATACCATCGCACTAAACACTCCAGATTGTTAACATATTTCTCACATACACTACTGCTGTAACATTGCTTGTATCCAGTACTCAAAGCATAACCAGCTGTCTGGGCACCGCCAGACTTTTCAATAAGGAACTACAATTCCACCTCTTCCCAACCTTGATGACATCGGCAATGTTAATCGATAGAGTGCTTCTTTTCACAAAATAATCCTAGGACATTAACGTTCTTCCAGACCCAGTATCATCATCCATCATCTCAGAATGATACAATTCCTCTATCTGAAAACCAAGTGTCAAGGAATGTGCTGTACCCCGGGTATTATTCAGAGTTTTCGGAGAGTATGTCAAAAATTCTGCGTCAATGCCAAAAAAATTCACAGGCACTGTGAAAAATCAATTCTCTCTTAAATCAAATGAACCATTAAAGTTAAAACTCAAATGAACCCCTTGCACTTGCAATTTCTATTAGATAAAAACCCTGATAATCCAATCAGAGGACGTATTTTATTGTATTAGGTACCTTTAGAATTGTTTCAGATAATTTGTTGATTTCTTTACATCTGGAATGAAAGTTTCGTATGTGTGCGCTAATCGATCTTTGCTTTAGTAGATCGAATTGTTCTCCTTCAAGTATTGGATTTTACGTCTCATTCTCAGTTGATTCGAGGATATCATTGATGGAAGGCGACGCCATTTATACTGAACGAACAATCCTCTCATAACCTAACACATGCATCCTCAACACTTTCCGAGGTTATATCTTAGTTTAGACCTCGTTAGTTTAGACCTCGCTATTTTAGACCCTCGCTAATAATCTTCTAGATCTGGATAAAGGACTTGAAATGTTTCAACACCGCCTTCACTGTACTCAGCGTACTCACTCCATTTCTTAAGGAATGGAACTCCGCTTAAACTCATCAATTCCAAGTCCCCAATAACACACAATTGTCTCTTTGGTCTAGTAATGGCAACATTTAATCTCCTCTCATCTCTCAAGAACCCAACTTCACGATTGTCATTCGATCTCACCAAACTAATGATGATAACCTCCTTCTCCCTTCCTTGGAAGCCATCAACTGTTGAAATCTCTACTGGACCATACTTTTCCAGCTCCATTTGCAAACTCTTTTTAATTAAACTTACTTGTGCATTGTATGGTGAAATGATACCTATGCATTCGGGTTTGATACCAAGTTCAATTAACTTGCGTAGGTGCTTATTCACAAGCAACAATTCCATTTCGTTATACTTCGATCCAGAACTCACCAACTTGTCGTCGCCTTCTTCAGCGGACTTTTCTGGAAAATCACCTCCTTGTGTATCATACCAAACACAAGTAACTCTGGTATCTTCGTTGTCCTCTACATTCGGTAAGTCAGCCAATGTAATGTGGGCCACAGACTTGTCTGCGATTAATTTCCCCTCGTACAATTCATTCGAAGGGAATTCCATTATTTTCTGATTCATTCGGTATTGCACATTCAATAACTTTTTATACTGAGCACCATTATGGTACCTCATTAGTCTATCAAACAAAGTGATCTCCATATTAGCAATACTATTCATTGTAATATTATCCATTTTGGCAACGATACTGTTCATGGATATTGGTTCTTGCTTTATGTGCCTTTCTTCAATTAGCTTTAGCTCATCCTTGGATTTCAATGTTGGAGGTAATTGCATATTATCACCTGCTATGACCAACCTTTTAAAACCAACATGATTGATCATTGGAATCCAACACTGGGGTTCAAGTGACTGAGAAACTTCGTCGATTATGATTGTATCAAAAAATGGCTTGTCTTCACTAAATTCACCATCTTTATACAATGAAGTCAACTCATATGCACCAGCACCGTGCAAAGTCGATAATATTACCTTTGAATTGATTAACAAATCTCTCACGACTTTCTTCTCTCGAACTCTTAATTCTTTCCGTAAAATCTTTAACTCTGACCATAATGCTCTTCGCTCTGAGTATCGTTTGCACTTCTTAACTTTCCTCACAGCTTCATCTATCTCCTTTCCAATGTCCTTTAAAATTTGCTTATTATCATCAGTTGAATCGCCATAGCATACCTTTGAAAGTATATCCAATGAGTGTTGCAAATTGCTCTCCAAAAGTCTCGCAGGATGGCCAATTCTAATCAATTGATCTCCGTTCTTTTTGGCCTTTTTCTTATCGCCCAATGTGAATGTAGGCGATAGTCTTTCTAAAATTGTATCGACTGAAATGTTTGAAGGCCCGCATACCAAAACCCTCTCATTTTTATTGAAAGTTAATTGCTTGATTAATTCAATTAAGGTATAAGTCTTTCCTGTTCCAGGGGGACCATGTATTATTGTAATCGGTGATTCATTAATGGCAAAATTTATGGCCTCTCTTTGAGAATCGTTCAAATTTGCATCAAAGAAGTCAACCTTCTGGGCCGTACTGGAAGTTGAACGAGGAGTATACTGAGTTTGTCCTAATAAGAGTTTTATGATCTCATTGCTACAGGTACTCTGTGTTTCGCTCAATTTATTCATTGAGGACAACATGCGCTTATAAGTGACGGAGTTTGATAATTTCACTACCCACATTCGCATTCCTCCATCATTAGAAGTGTTATTGTAAAGATTGAGAGTATTCTCTTCTTTAACATCTTCTTCAATGGATAATGTAATAGAGCGAGAATTGATCTTTATTACAACCGCATCAACGTATTCTTCTTTATTCTCTTTCTGGGGCATCTTCTTCGATGAATTATTATGAGCTTTCTTCTTCTCAACCTCACTAACCAAGGAATTACTCATCTTGTCAAGTCTAACAATATCGCCAACCCTCAAGGTTCCCACTTGTATTCCATTGTCATCTTTATTTGTCAATGCAGGGTCCACCGCAAGTTCAATCAAGGTTTTACCACCAAGACCAGTTTTGATATTGTCAACAAGCAAATTTATTATAGCCAAACCGAATTTGGCCAATTTCTTAGGAGAATACGCCGTCAAGTATGAATTAGTCAATAGCAAGTCAGACCTTTGTTCTAATTCAATTGCATTCTTGAATGATGTTATTAGCCTTTCAGTACTCATGATTTCTTGGTCAATGTTAGTAAGGAGTTCGTTAAGAAATGTATGTATCCGTTTTTCAAGTAATAAGAGTAGGTTTGTTCTTATTCTATGCATCTTGATACATGTGAGGTCATTTTGACTATGTTTAATTCATGTTTGATCTCTCTGATTGATGAGACATTATGGAAGAAATGGATATCAAATGTACGAGATCGTACACCAGAGATCGTATCTCTTTGGTTTTCCCTGAATTGTTGTACGTAAACACTTCAATCACAGTTTTCGTCCTTCATACCACATTGACATACCTTTACTTGCTTGACAGGAGATCTTCAAGCCTTCAGCTCTTCAACTCATCAAACAAGAGTTGCAACGCTTTTTTCATTTTCGATTTTTTTGTGTGGTCCTCCATTTGCGTGGACTACAGAAGAGCCATGACAGCACATTAAAATTAAATAAGACTTATATAGCCCAATGATACATAACAAAGAGCCTTCAAGGCCCTTTAATTCATCACAGCATTCACGTTCTCTTTGGGAAGTCCGTAATGTCTCTGTTTGTTTGTTGTTTCAAGACCTTGCCAGCTTCAGTTTGAACGTAATCCAAGATTAAGTTCTTCTGCTTGAAGTATCCAGACATTCTCAATATCGATACCACCGAATCAAAGCATCTCTCACCAAACGAAAGGTAATTGCCAAACCAGCGGCGAATGTCAACTGAAGAAAAGTTTGTGGTATCGAACACTAACCCAGTGTTTCTATGTACCCCAGCCAAAACGATTGATATCAATACCAAATCAATAGAATAATGCGTTAATTTCCCAAGCTAAAAGAGTTAATAATCGGTTCATTAGTTTTAGGCCTGTTAAACTAATGGTATTTCGACGTAGCGTCTTAACTTACTGACATTGTAGTGTAGTCTATCTGCTAGGTGAAAGGAAAGTGGAGGCAAATACTTTTTTTTGGATTTCGATTTCAATAATATGGTTGGTTTTGTGTAATCTTGTAGTGCAAACTTGACGTACGTAATTAACGGTTTTCACATTGTGATTATAGGTGGTGATGAACAGAGGTGATAGAGGTGGAGATACTCTCTTGGAGATCGAGTGTAAAAGTATCTGTGTTTAGTGGTGTAGCATTAGCAGGTGTAATACATAAGAGAACATGATGATCATAAAGATGGTGCTAACAGATTCAGTGTTTACAGTTCTGCTACTAACAGTTTTATATTTCAAGTGTAGTATTTGCAGTGTGGTATTAACAGATATGGGATTAAACTCAGCTATCCTCCTTGTGGATCCTCTTCACATAATGTGGCATATCATCGCTAGTCCAGTCCTTAATTCTCTTACTACTGGCAGTAGTAACCCCCAATCTTATCACAATTTGTTCAATGTTAAGCTTCAATTGCTCGTTCAAAAGTTGTGCCTTCTCATCTTGAGTGTCATTCAACTTGATCAAATTCTGCTCCAAGTTGGACAAAATACCGAATCTAGTTATAAGTGTGTCTGAGCCTTGTTCCACCTGTTCAATAACACTTATGAACTGGTAAATCAGTGATTTGATCTTCATTGTTATGAATGGTGAGTTCAACAAATTCAAGACCCATTCAAATACTGCCTTCAGCTTAAGCAAGTTCAAATCCTCTACCGTCTTTGTTCCGTAAATTAAGGTATCGATCAACCAACCAACTTGTCTGTAATAGGATTCATCGTTTTCCGATTCTGAATCTTTAGTAATGGAAAATATAATTGAAGAAAACAATGGGATTTCCAGTTTAATTCTTGGATTACCCAAGATATAACGGAATGATTTTTCATAAAGAAAGTGACCTGGGTTGCACAAAATAGGTATGAAACTCGAATAGAAGTACCATGTCAAGTCGGAAATCGATTTTTCGCTTTCTCTTAAAGTATGCAACACATTTGCCAAATAGACTTTATAAATATTCTTATCCTTGAAGTTATCGTTACCATCATCTATTGAAAGTAAGATTCCTTGCAATAAGACTCTTGAAATATTCTTGATGGACACGTTCTCATGAGACAAGTTCATTATTAAAAGCTGTAATAAATTACCTTCAATCAAGGTTTTGATATTGAATAAAGGTTTGATCGAGTCGTCGACTTCTTCCTCTTCTTCATCTGGTTTAGCCTTAGCCTTCTTTGAAGCCTCAACAATAGTGGGCTTAGCAAATTTGAGTATCTCTTCGTTGTTGATAATCAACATCATTAAGAACTCAACATCATAGCAACTTCTGTTATAGTTTTGGTCCACATATGTGGAATTTTGGGTAAAAAAAACATCAATAACCTCTAAAACTTTTTCAAGTGAATAAGAGCCTTTCTTTTCTTGGAAATTGTGACTTAAAACTTTCGGTATTTCAACTAACTTATTTGAATAGTTATAGTTTTGAATTGTATTCTTAATGAAAGTCTTACTCAAGGAAATAGTCAAATTAGAATTGTTATCACTTATCAATCTATCTTCACCTACCAATTCAACTTCATTGTTATTTAATTCGTCCGTGAAGTCCCAGTTGGTGACCTTATATACCCATGATTTGGAAATTTGAGATTCAATCTTGACAAGAAGTGATTTAATTAAAGCATCTTCAGCCCTGGTTGACCCAAGATATAAAAGAGCCAATTTACCCATCAACGGTTCCGAAGAATTCTTGGAAGGGTGAATGTTGAAAAGGTTAAATATAATCAATGCGGATAAGTACCTTGCTTTGGTGTTTGAGTTTGAAGGTAACCCATTCAAAATATTAGCTTGGTTATTGATAAAAATCTGTAACAGTTTCTCAAACTCAATTACTTGCTTTGTACTGGTTAAAATAACCAAGTCGATGAATTCCAAATATTCAGCTTTCAAAATCCATTTGGGGTGTCTCAAGAGAACTTCCAATTGTGTGTTGATTATGGAAGTTGGAATCAACTTCCAAACACTTGTAGAGAGTTTGGAAAGCTTTTTCATTAAGTTGCCCAATCCTGCTAAGAACTTGTCAAATTTTTCTGATAACTCACTAGATTCAGCAAACTTCTTGGTGACGTACAACATGGATTTGTGCAACCAAGAAGTGATATTACTGTCAAGATCCTTGATATCATTTACAAACTCTGTGACAAAGTTGACGAACTCAGGAATCATACTGTTCTTTGCGTTTGAGTTTTGAACATACTTGAAAGCTTCATCAATCAAAACTTTTCTTTTATCGGAGTCCACAAACTTCAATCCATTAGTCAAAATAACCAATAATTGTTCCCATTCAATAATGTCTTCATTAACTGCCGTGATCTTATTGCTTAAGAATTTAACAGCAACGCTTGTGACTTTTTCAAAGAATGGAGTTAAACCTTCAAATGATTGTAAAGTTTGTATGTTTAAAGAGATCGAATATCCAATGTAGCATAGCAAGTACTCATCTTTTTCGAAGTCCTCTGTCTTTCCTATCAAATACTTCACAATGAAAGCCTTATTTGACGAGGATATGAAGCTCTTGATAAGGAAATGCTTGGACTTGTCTTTCAAGATCAGATGGATATTGATTTCGTCCAAAAAGTTGTCACTCGAATACTCAATCAAATTTGATTCAATAATTTTAGAGATAAGCAGGTTCTTTTCATTCTCGGATGTGTCAGGGAATGGCAAGCTCACAATTTTGGTCAACAATACGCTTGAAGAAATAAGGACACGATTTTCAATGCAACACTGTAACAATTTTAAGACTAAAAAGGTATTGTGGAAGATACAATCACTCTTGTTTGCCAATGACGAAAGCTGATCTGTTAACAAGATCCAGCTAAATTTGCTGAAAAATACTTGATAACTCGAATCTATGGACGAAGATTCAAAAATAGTGTAAATATACTTGTTCAAATCATTATTTGAATTGACACATGTGAGTGGCAATTGAAGTAAAATCTCATTAATCAAACCTCCAACCAATAATTTTCTATGGTTAATATTAGAACTTGTAACTTCCTCTCTGGAAGGAACAAATTTAGACCAGAATGCTTGAGATACTAGATATCTGTAAACTTCATCGTCTGCTATACTTAAGACAAAATTGCCCAACTTTGAAATCAAGATAATAAGCGCATCATCGAACTTTGCGTTTTTATAGAGTTTCTCATCTTTAATCAACAAATCTAACTTGAAGATTAAACCAGATAAATCCAATCTCGTGAGCACTGGTTTCATTTCAATCTTACTCGATTGTAAAATCACGTCCTTGTTGGACGTGTTCACAATTGTGGAAAAGAAACTATCATCCTGAGACTTTGATTCGGAGTTGAACTCAATACCTTCGAGCAAGTTTTGGGCATCGACAAGTTCCACGAATTGTGTACTATCAAACAAAAAGTTCTTTAATAATTGTACCAATGCATCTTTCAGTTCGCCAATGACAATCAAATACTTGATTAAATTAAATAACCACTTGGAAACTGATTCAATATCATCAGTTCTGTTTAATACAAACTTGAACTGTTCAAATAATGTAACAATAAAAACACTTGTGTTGCTGTATTTTGCATGAGACAAATCAAGGTATTTGTACGGAGTTCTAATACATCTTGATACGACTTCATCTAATAGTTCCCAAATTGAAGATAATTCAGTTGACACCTGATCAAAGGAATAGATAATCGCAAGTATTGGAGATACCAATAAATCCTTTTTGAATAAATTCTTTTCGTCAACTAATGTGCTTAAAAGATTTGAAATCTTCCAAATGAAAGAGCTGTCAACGGCTGATGTTGAATTAGATGATGACAAGGATGCAGTACCTAACTTGATTAAACTTGTAAAGAAAGAATTGTTTTCGATAGATTTGTTCCACCATTTCAACTGATCGAGATTCTGATTCGATTGTATCGATAAGAAGAAGTTCAAAAGCGATAAATCGTATTTTGTACAGGCATTCAATCCAGTTTGGATTAATTCGTTCAACCCATTATTAGCAATCTTCGTAATCAAAGCGGTTGAATTGGTAGAATTCTTTGGATATATTTCATTATAATTCTTGATGATCTCCAAACAAGTAACGTTGATTAATTTTGAACTTTGTTTCGATTTGTTATCATTATAGGCTTTTACGATACTCGTTATATCAGGTAAGTTATTGAAGACCAATTCAATCAATTCTTGCTTATTTCCGATTAAGTTGGTGTTGATAAATAACTTAAGCTTGATGCAAATTTGCAATATCAATTGCAAGGAAAACTGAGTAATTAGAGCCTTATTTGTCTCAAGAGACTTCATTAAGGAGTTTTTGGTCAAGGGAGCCAAGCAAATGGTTTCAGCTATTGTCTTGTTATCCAACTTGACATCTTGACTGACAACGTTATTCAAATTTTTGATTTGATCTGGTAAGGGCAAATGTATTATATTGGCGTATAACAAGGTATGACTGATCCACCATGCAGTTAATGAAGGGTCGTGGTACCCACCACCATTTTGAACTAACCAATGCAGGTAAATAGGAACCAATTCAGGACAATTAGTTAATAATTTGATGGCATATTCCATTTGATTTGCTGATTCCCATGGCTTCAATGCGATAAGGAGTGAATACATGGCCTTGTTATTGATTCTAAAGGTTTGGTTATTAATTTCAAACTCATGGTGGAATTCAGCTTGTTCTGTTGAGGTATGCACACCACGCTTTTGCCATAATTTGTCTATTGGATAGTTCAATCCATTCTTAGGATCCAAAACCAAGGTATTGATGAATGTATTGAACAATTGAAGAAATGGATGGGTGGCCAAAGAAAGTATTCTGAGGAATATAGGTTGCATTTTAATGAAGAAGTTTTCATTCAAAATCAAACATTTAGTCAACTTTCTAAAATTGAACTCAAGCAAGACTTTGTTCAACAAAAAGGTGAATATCTCAGTCAATAATTCGATGGAATCAATATCATTCATATGCTTCCATAAATTATTCATTATCTTATAGTTTTTCATCATCAAGTCCTTTCTGATTAAACTAGGCAAATTGGATAACCAAACGATCCAAAAGTTGACAAAATTGGCTCTGAGTGATATACGTTCTCTTTCTCTAGTACGTCTAACTGAATCCGATGAATCCATCTTAGTGGGCACTAATAGTTTTGGGAATGCAGGTAATGTCAAGTCGAGATTGTTGTATAATTCATTTGCCATTGATTGATCGAATTTGATGGCATTCACCAATAACTTGACAACGGGATTGGTCAAGGATGGCTTGAAACTATTGATGCAACGGTATATTATTTTTGTATGGTTATTGATCAAGTCTTTGTAGAAGTCTACGATTTCGGACTTTAATTGGAGCAATTGGAGCTCGACGTTTGGATCGATTTTGTCAGTGGCTTCCTCGTCGTTTTGTTGATCTATTGAAGCCTCATAGTGATCCAACCCACATAACAAATTGATCATGAAGGTGATTCTTGCTAACTTGACAGAGAAATCAACGAATTGAGAATGGTTGTTCACTTGTGAAAGAGAGGACCAGTTACCGAGTAACTTGGCCATGGAACCATTCTTGATGAATTTGATGAGCTCTTCGGTATGTTTGAAGGACGATGCAATGTATTCAAGTTGTTCGTAAACATGACTATCGATACTTGTAGCTCTGTAAGAGTCTCTCTTTTGGCCTCCTCCCCAGGACTTCTTTTGAGCAACCTCAGTCATCTATCTTGTCTACTAATCGTTAGTTTGATGAAGTTTTAGTTTTGATGATTTTGAAGTGATGAGATGAAATATTCGTGCGTGCAGAAATCAAAAATCGATCATCCCCAAAGAGTGTGCCAGTAGGATCGAGAGGGCATGAGGGAACGAGGGTAGACGAGGAATACTGTACCAAAACAAGTGGTGTGGCTAAAGATATTGTTTCGCGTTCGTTCTTTAAAATGAATAGTAGACGGGGGAGATCTGAGGATGATGCTAGACTCTTTCAGAGGTATGTCAACATAACTCTACATTCTGTTGTACGACCAAAGCCACCAAAGAAAAGGTACTCGAGGGAATTAAAGGGTTTGAGGAGAAAATTCTCGAGCACGGGTCCAATACTTGACATTCTGGAACCAGGGCTATTCTCGAGATAGGTTTGCCATGCTGTAAGTTCAAGGAAAGGGTGGTGTACCAGGGTGGTGTACCAGGGTTGTGTTAGAGTTGCCATTTTCCACCAATTCTCACAGTCTGCTGGTGGGAGAACTTCGTGCCTCTGTGAGTACATTGTTGTCAGTGTGTATGTAGCTATTCCACTTATTTAGGCTAACTAACCCACACTAGCAGTACTCTACCACCAGTACTCCACCTACCGCCTACCACCTCCCCACATTCATCATGTTTATTTTAATCCAGAGTGCCATGTTTGAATATTTCATCATCAACACCATGCATCTCATAACCCCTACCTATATATCCACTGTTCTTTTTGTCTCCATGGGCTTTGTTCGCTCGCACAAAGAGGGGTATGAGTATCACTAAATGTCAAACCACATTCTGTATGACATCATGTGTACAACTGAATTTATAGTGCGAGTGCACCAGTACCAGCACCGCCACATTGCTGCTATGGCAATACACTACTCCAGGAAACAAGAAACCACCACCACCTAACAATAGCTAAGGAACTGCCGAACGATTGATGCACCACCACCCTTGTATCCCCCTTCTACATCACCTTCCCCATCACTGGTAACCAGTTAACACTTAATAATAGGCTTAAAAATATTCTTTACAATCCACAGTAGTAACGTCATGAGGGGGAATCCATTTTCGTTTTTTTTTCGTGTTTCCCTCACAAAACCTGAACGTATAAATACAAATCAATCTGCTTCCTCACACTATTCTATCTTCCCCACATATGATTCTACCTTATTTAACATGCCCTTGATACAAGTAAGTGTGGTGTTTTGTATTATCTTCGTGGAAACATTACTAACAGCGTAGAACTTTAAGAGATTGTTCATAGGTCTGGATAAACTGGACTCCAAGAACACCTCCAATTCCTTATCTCCAACCTCGACTTCAACAACAACAACAAGCTACTCGGGTCCTTCTTTCACCTTCAGCTCTCCGTTAAACGATTTGTACCCGGATCTTCCTTCAAATTATAGATTATTGTCCATCTTAGGTGAAGGTGCTTTCTCCACAGTGTATAAAGCCATCGATATCCAGCACCCAAACCAGCCTTTGGCCATCAAAATCATCAATAAATTGAATCTTACTCCAAAGCAAACCAATAATATCAAAAATGAAATCAACATCATGAAGAATACGAATAACCATCAGAATATACTTAAACTACTCGATCACTTCAACACTCCGAACCATTGTTTTCTTGTACTCGAGTACTGTGATGGTGGGGAAATATTCAATAAAATCATCGAATATACTTACTTCTCGGAGAACTTGTCAAAGCATGTGTTCAAGCAGTTGTTATCCGCCATCGAGTACTTGCACTCTCAAAATATCGTCCACAGAGATATAAAACCGGAGAACTTGCTCTTCGTGAAAATTCCATACTTGGCAAGATCAACAAAGGACTTTAAGAACTCCTTGAGAAAATCAGACGACGACTCCAAGATAGATGAAGGTGTCCTTTTACCAAATATAGGTGGTGGCACTATCGGAGTAATAAAATTAGCGGATTATGGCCTCGCCAAACAATTGCCCAGGCTGGATCCTAGTGGCAATCAATACTCAAATTTAAAAACTCCCTGTGGTACTGCTGGCTACACTGCTCCAGAAGTCATCAATTGTAGCACAGCTAATAACCAGAATTCAATTTCCCCTGGTGGAACCAAGAAGAAACAATTCTCAAGCACCATATCGAAGCAAAACTATTATTCAAAAGCTGTGGATATTTGGTCTCTTGGTTGTTTCTTGTACACTATTCTTTGCGGGTTTCCTCCATTCTATGACGATGTGCCCAGTCAGTTAACGTTGAAGATTCTTAGCGGGAACTACGAATTCTTGATGCCCTGGTGGGATGAAGTCTCCAACGATGCGAAGGACTTGATCACTAAAATGTTAACAATAAACCCAGAGGACAGAATTACCGTCAATGAAATATGGGAGCACCCTTGGGTGAGGGGAGGAAACTTGACTGCAAACTATTTCAACGGTCATCAATATGTTGTCAAAGACTTCAATAGTTCTTTGACTCCTTCTTCGGCTGGTATAGCCAAGAAGAATTTAAGCTCCGCGCATATTGAATTTGCAAGTGGTTTCACGTCCCCACATTCTCTTAGAAGTAGTGAACCATTGAAATCTCCTCGTGCCGAAGCAATAAAGAAGGTATTTGATAATCCTGCAATGATTGGCGAAGGAATTGTTACTTCTAGTACTGCTGGATCAACTGTAATTCCTTCTGTTTCAGGTGTCGATGCAACTGCTGAGATAGTTTCATCGACAATCAAGGTACTATCATTCATTGAAAATTCTGACGAACATGAGGATACGAGCAGTATCTTACGGTCAAATTCAAACTCTTATGCTAAAGGAATTCGAGTTAGCATTCATGAAGATACCGATACTGCGTCATTTTCCTCGTCATCAGATCTCTGCATTATCAAACCGGCTTGTACCATCAAAAAGAAGAAACAGCTTCCTAGAACTCCTAATCCTACATCTAGCCAATTAGTTAAATTGAACTTTAAAGATGTTTTCAACGTTGGTAGAAAAGCGTCCAATGTGGAAAATGATGAAGAAGATATGGAATCGGAGAAGAATGATCGTATCACCAGTTTAGGTATTGCATCCAAGAAGAGAAACTCCTGTACTGCAACGAAATTGAAGCTAGATGAGCATATACTTTCAGGGGTTATGTCAGATGAAGCCGAGTTTTCATCAACCAATTCCATTTCTGATGTGGAAGACCAGGACGATGACGATGTTAGAGGAGACGATGAAGCAGAGGAAGAATATCAAACTAGGTGTTCTTCGATAATATCGGGTATTAATGGAGATTTCAAGTTCACTTTGAACTTGAATGAGTCCAATCTTCTTTCGAGAAGGCGGTCTTCAACTGTCTCGAAGAGTTTGAACAAGTCGTCTTCCAACACATCTACTCAAGTAGTATAGTACAACCAGAGGGCTAACTAGGGACCCAATAACTGCATCTTAGACTTAACGAACCACACAATTGCATATCTAATCAAATTCCACTAGGTGGGGTATATATACAACAACGTTTTTTGTATCCATGTATTTATCATTATCGACACTGTAGGTTCTTAAAGTTGATTTATTTAAGAGATTAGATCCCCCTATATCCACACACGATCTGACAATAGAATATTAATCATAGCCTGAAGGCGACTATATACTCGATGGAATGGCTGTTAAGTTAGGAATGAACCTCGTAGTTTCCGAATGCTCGTGCCCATGACGTTCAAGTGATAATCGGGCCCGTTAAAACCTATGATCTATGATCTTTCGCTTCTAGTTTCGTTCATGCGCTCCAAACAAGATTTATACATCTATTTACAAAAACTCATCCAAAACAAGACTATCTTATGATCTTTCTGTTGGCTTGATGTTTGCAGTTTCAGCTTCTTCTGGCTCTTCAGGGATCAAAGCATCGTTAGACTCCAATAATTCAGCTAACTCTCCGCTTTGCGACATGCTGGTTATAATATCGCACCCCCCAACGAACTCTCCAGAAACATATAACTGTGGGATAGTTGGCCATTCACTGTACTCCTTGATTCCATCTCTTAACTCAGGGTCTTCCAACACATTATAAGCAGCGAATTTCTCAGGGTCGACACCTTGCTGGCCTAATATTTGGATAGTAGCTCTTGAGAAACCACACTGAGGAAACTCAGGCGTTCCCTTCATGAATAAGACCACCTTTGAGGAGCCTACTGCTGTGTCGATTGCATTCTTGATTTCGGTGGAGATGAATCTGGTCTGAACCCTTGGGGTCTTTGCCAACGCCTTATTAGTTAGTAATATATCCTCTGTTTATTCAAACCGCGCACCTCTACTTACAAATCTGGTACTGCTCAATAATGATCTAGAGAACATGGTGTGACTGGCTAGGAGTTGCTTGTTACTAATGTTTTGCTGACTTTTCTTACTGCTGACCGCATTTTGTTCTGACTGGTCTAGAAGTGATGCGTATTGTGCAGGACTATAATGCTCGACCCCAGTATCTGTAGAGGGTGGTTCAGACAGCTTGGATTGAAGACAGTGCATGTGCATGGGGGATAGGTTTGCTTGATGTGTTTGAATGGCATCATGAGAGTATTTATTTTGAAAAAGATCTACATTTGCGATACTTTAGTTGGATTCCAACAGGTTTTTGCATCTTTTCTGGAGATTATGCAACATTTTGCAGCCATATTTGCAGCCATATTTGACGTTTGTACAAGTGTGTATTGATATATTTAAATAACCTTTAAAGTTCTTCTTCTTTCCTTTCAATAAGTATTTCAGTTAATTTATCATGTTGTCTTTAAAATTAATTATCTCCTTGACTCTTATCAACACTATCATGGGACACTATGTTCCTGAATCTGGAGACAACTGGAAGTTGTTGAGGCCCGATTCTGAACAACTAGAGGGCTCTTATAACTCAGTTCCTTTTAAGTTTGGTTTGATTGTTAATCCCTATGTTGTCAATTATGACGGTGACTATGAGGAGCCAGTGCATGTTGACATTCCAAGGTCAATGACCACTACGTTTACCACATCAGTGGTAACTGCGGCCCCCAAACCAACAAAAGCGGTTAACGTCGTTCAAATTGAAGATGGACAGATCCAGAGGCTCCCATCAGAAGAGAGCACTGACGATGAGTACTTGGTTCCAGAGGACGAGATCTCTGACGAAGAATTTCTTGATGAGGACATTGTTCCTGATGAAGACTCGTTGGACTCAGATGACAGCCATTCATACCAGAAGAGACACCATTGGAGAGAACCTTCTGACGAAAATGACTTTGTCTCCCCCGTTTATACCGTCGCTTGTATGACTGAAACCACCTTGCTGTTGACCTTACAAGATAGTATTTTGAGAGATGCAAACGATAGAATCGGTTCCATTGTTTCCAGTAACCAATTCCAATTCGATGGCCCCGTTCCCCAGTTTGCAACCATCTACGCCGCAGGTTGGTCCATTACAGACAAGGGACATTTGTCTTTGGGCGATTCGACCAAGTTCTTCCAATGCGCATCTGGAGAGTTCTACAATTTGTACAACGAACCAATAGGGCCTCAGTGTGATCCAGTAACCTTGGATGCCGTTGAACTAACAGAATGTTAATTGTGCTTGAAAGCAGTACGTAATTATTATGTATTTATATAGCATGGATTCTTTCAGTTGTTACGTCTGTATTCTTAGTGTAACGTACAAAGCAGAAATGTAATGGCTGCAAAAAATACCATGAGAATTCAACTGAAACGGTTTAAAGCCAACTTGGAAGCTGAAAATAAACTAAAATTACTCCATAGGAATTGAGGAACACTTACCTGGCACACTAACCCTTCGTACCCATGATCAAATTGATCAATTGATAGAGGTAGCTGCTTGAGTGGTTAGACTCCGTTATATGATGTGACTAAATGGATCATACTTGCGCTCACGAAAGCCGTTTCCTTTGAACATGAAGGTTCGAACGGGATAGCCTTTTTTTAAATTCGTATGCACGTTTTGCAAATTATTAGATGGTTTCAAGAAGAGGTTGAATGATAACTTTGATTCTTAGAAATGCATTAGAGTTATTTCGTTTGGATTAGCGAAATGCCAATGAAGTGTGTTAGTTCAACTAGAACTAAGTAGAGAGCATCTCCGCTAAGTATTGCTATTGACCAGTGGACATTCGGGCTTTATTGTGGAGGTCGACTTTTCAAGTAACTAGATCTGCTTTTTAACGATTTCGTGGTCCTATTGTCTTGAGGGAAGATTTCTTAATTTAGAAAGAGTGTCTATGCCAAGTGTCAATTATACGGATATATGGTATCAGCGATATTTGTTTCCTTCATTTTAGACACATTCTCGATTGGAGATATGGTAACTCTACTAGCTACAAATTCTTTTGAACATGGCAATAGCTACAAATATGAAGCCTGGTCTCATGTATTTTTGAAAGGGTTGGGTATTGTTTTGACGTTGCACTCTGTCTCAGCCACTTGAAACACCACTAGAAATGCACCAAAAAATATTTGTCGTCGTGCGTTGACACATGGTTAAACGAGTTGTACAAAGCCACCCACATATAGCATTGATCTGTGCATCAACTCAATGATATAGAATGACTGTGCCCACAAAACTTGATAATGGCAATTGATTGTTGTTGGACATACAAAGTCATTGGGTGAACTTGAAGGATCGTGTATCCTTCATTCATTTTAGCATGGAACGGTTTGACGTGCTGGTTGGTTGAAACGTCGTACATGTAGAGCTTAATGAATGTGAGGCATTAATTTCCACTGTTAAAATCTACTCCTTTTGCAACTATCACTGAGACTATATATGTTATGATGTCATAAAGATAGGTGTGTAAGCTTTATCTGGCTGGGAACTTGAGGAACCCTTCTTAGATTAGAAGAATGTTAAGGCTTATACACCATAAAACCAAAACTTGGGCAATGTTGGAAGAGCACCAGGTGTTGGTTTGATTAAATAATCTGAATAAGTGTCAATGAGTCGTTTCTTGAAAGAGTGTACTCTTTAGGGAACAAGTACCCCACTTGAAACTTGGTCATAGTTAGGGAAAGGGAATTTATCGATTCTATTTTGAAAAGGGGTGGTGTTGCCATTGTCGGATTAGAAGTCTAAGTCTATTTGCAATCTGTCATCTATGTGACATGACCCTATGGATGAAAAACTAGTAACTGTGATTGGAAGTCAGTTAAATTAGCGTTCCCAAGAGTACTGTTCAACCAGCAAGATTATTAGAGTACTAATAGGCAGGCACCGGATTCCTTTCAATGTGAACAATAATGAATAATCATTTGTACAAAAATTGAGGGATTGATTACTAAAGAGTAGCATTTCGTACTTGTTTGGGTTCATTCAAGTGCTTGGTTTCGTTATTTAGAGAAGTTTTGGAACTCAGAGAAGTACGTGAGAATGGCTGCAAATTTATGAACAGACCTCAATTGGAGAACCTACTGGGCACGAGAAGATGACGAAAGCAAGGGAGAATTAGTAACTGTATTGCGGTTTATGGTTCTCGAAAAATCCTCTTACTTTAGTGAGTCTCTCATTGCCACCATCTCGAGGTATAAGGTACTGTTTATACATATGGAGAAGTAGCATGCCTGAAGTGCCACTTCGTACGCGAGAACATGCATCATATCATACAATGAAGTCCCTGTTCTTCATTCAAAAGCACTGCAAGTATTATTTATTGAAGCAGAGAAATATACTGTGTGAAAAGTAGCTTTACTATTCATTCTCTTTATGTATTTCCTTACTTACCTATACAGTGACTAGTGCCTTACTCCAGACTGGAAATGAGACATTTGCTTGTAAAACAATTCTGGTTTTCCTGTAAACTCTCAAGCCTCGACCATCTACTCAGTAAGCTCTCCTCGTCCATTTGTCTCGTACCTACTGACGTTGGTCTACCTTCTAGGTGTTCTTTGTGAGACCGTGTACTAAACCTGCACGCGCACCTGCTCAATAATTTGCAACTTAAATCAGACACCACATTCAGACAGAGAAGCTACTAGTGGATACAGGCAATAGTACATCTACTACCTACACATGTTGCAGTCTCCAAAGGGGTTGGGAGTAAAAAGGACATGAAATTCGCTTTGACAGATTTACTCGAAATTAGAAAGAAGGAATTGAGAATTGGTAGCATGAACTTGGTCAACCAGACATGCCATCACTTATTCAAAACCAGGGCTGGACAAGTTGGCTTCTACAGAAGCTTGAACATCACAAATGGGAGTTTGATTGTGATTCCTTGCGGGCCGTATAATTATGCGCAAGAGAACTGGAAGACCTTGGACCAACAGTCTACAATTGCAAGTCTACTACGAACTCTACTGCAGTTAGTTAGCGGAGAGATCTTGACATCTGAAGTCCTAAATACATTGATAATTGACAACTTGTCTATGTTTTATTGGGATTTGAAGGTATTGGATGATTTCAACTTCAAAAGTGTAAGTGGAACCTCAAAGTATGAAAATGTCACCACCTTATACCAACATCTTGTCGACTTAATTCACCAAATGAAGGCCAAATATAAGTGTAATGTGATTGTGACTTCGTTTGATATTGAATTCGAAAGAGGATACTACCCGAGCAACTTGTCACTGAAAGAGATGACGCTGTTACCTAGTTTATATTTGCAGTCATTTGACTATGTCTTGCATTTGGATGGGGATAACCTCGCACAGTTGGAAGGGAATACATTTCTACGATTGAATAAGAAATCTTAAAGGGCTAAATACAACCCCATACCCCACTACATTCCATTAATGTGCAATTTTTAATATAATAATAATCGTAACGTATACACTTACATAACAGTCAAGTCACCAAACTTTTCTTTGTAGCCTGGAACTTCCCATTTACCATTCTTAACCATGTAAGTAACCTTTTCGTCCAAGTCTGGTCTAGCCTTAGAAACATCGTCGACAGTTAATTGGTCGAATGGTCTGGCATTCTCAATGTCCTTCAAAGTGGCTTGCAACTTGGCGATTTCTTCTCCAACAGATGCTTCAGTAACTTGAGCGTTTTCAATAGCCTTTTGTTCAAAGATTTCGATGTTCTTCAAGTTCTTGGAAACGTCGTAAGTGACTGGCTTGAATGCATTAACGGCACTTTCGACTTCACCAATGACCTTGGCGTTCTTCAAAATGGATCTGTAGTGAGCGAAGTCGACTTTACTGGATTCTTCCTTCAAAGCCAAGTTGGTCTTCTTGGCTTCATCGTATCTCTTCTTGAAAGCATTCAACGAGGCAGCAGTGGATCCCGTTAATCCAAGGGTGGACACAACCTTGGCCCAGTTCAACTTGGTGGCAGCAGTCTTAGCAACAGATGACATTCTATTAATTCAATTGATAAAACAAACTAGTGAATCGTGAAAGTTGATTCTTCAACTTCAAGATTTGTTCAATCGCATTTCTGGTTGCCAGCCAATGAAAGCCTGAGATTGAAGAAAACTTTCAGCCAGTGGCGCACGACTTTTCAACACCATTTTGGCACCACCTGATATCGACCACCTGACACATAGTTAATAAATACGCCTAAGCAAAGACGATCTCCTCTCAAGAAGAACGAACTGAATAACCACACCGTTGGCAATAGACAAGCGATCGCGATGCCTCCACAAATGAAAGGATTGAATCAATTCATTCTTGATCTCAGAAACTCGAAAGACCTCGATGAGGAGAACAAAAGAATTAACTTGGAGATCAGGAATATAAGAGGCAAGTTTAGATCCAACACCTTGAATGGATACCAGAAGAAGAAGTACATCTGCAAGCTTATTTACATCTACCTTTTGGGGAATCCCGACATAATTGACTTTGGGTTGAAGGAGGCGTTCCAGCTTGTTGAGTCAAATAACTTTTCAGAGAAACAATTGGGTTATCTATGTATTTCAATCTTGATCGACTATAACAAGCTTACGCATGATTCGGCCAAACAGTTCTTAGGTTATGTTATGAAATTGACCTATGATCACATAATTAAGGACTTGAATTCGGACAGCGAAGATTTCAATTGTCTTGCAATGCAGTTCATAGCATCCAACTTCAATATCAACGAGTTGACCTTTGGCAACATGTCTATGGTTCAGATAAAGGAACAGGATGAAAATTCCGAAAATTGGCTTCAGTTGATTGATATTGTTTACTCATACTCAACATCCCCCATGAAAAACGAATTAATCAAGAAGAAATCATCCATTGCTCTCTTGACATTGCTCAAGATTTACCCAGATGTCATACTCGCTAATAACAATTGGATCCCTCGATTGTTACAATTGATTGACGACAAAGACTTGGGCGTTATTACGGCATCTATTCCTTTGATTCAATTCATAATCACTTTAAGACCACAATACATTAAGTCAGTCATCCCCTCCATCCTGAAAAACCTTGTTAACATAGTCATTGATAATAATTGTCCTGAAAATTATTATTATTTCAAATCCCCTGCTCCTTGGTTGATTGTGAAATATCTACAATTCATCGAATACATGTTCCTTTTGTCAGATCCAAAAAACGATGCTTTGCCAATAATTTCGATCAACGATTTGGATACACAGACCTTGGATAACCTAAGGCAAGTAGTGGCTAAGTCAATTCTGAACGCTTCCCAACAAATAAAGGGCTTACCAAATAGAAACTCACAAAGTTCAATCTTATTCCAGGCAGTATCACTCGCCGTTTTCCTCGATGCTTCCTCAGATGCGATTAATGGTGCAATCAATGCCTTGATGATGCTACTTGATTCTACTGAGACAAACACGAGGTACTTGGCTTTGGATGCATTAATCAAACTCACTGCAAGATCTAGTTCTAATTTCTTGAATAATAGCAAATTGAACAACAATAATAACCAGTTCGATGAAAATTTACCTATTGTTTTCCATCTCCTTTATGATAAGGATATTTCAGTTAGAAGGAAATCCTTAGATCTCCTTTACACTATCTGTAATATACAAAGTTATAACACTATCATCAACAAGTTATTGGATCTCTTCCATTTTGCTGACTTCTCCTTGAAATCTGAATTAGCTATAAAGATTGCTGTATTGGCAGAAAAATTTGCTACCGACTCCACATGGTATGTTACCACCATGTTAAAATTATTATCTCTAGGAGGATCCAACTCAAATGGAGTTAGTTCTATCAGTAACGAAGTGTGGGAGCGGATTGTTCAGATTGTGGTCAACAATGAAGAGTTGCAAAAGAAGACTTGCAAGTTGATTATTACCCTATTGAAGGTGCCTCACGAGCATTCACATGATAATCGTCCAGAGGGAAAGTCACAACCTGTTTTAGTTGGTATTTCTGAAAACTTGGTGAAGGTGGCTGCTTTCATCCTTGGGGAGTTTGGTCATTTGGTTGCAGATATAAGAGAATTTGCAGCAATCACTCAATTTCAGTTATTATACGAAGCTTATTTCAAAGTTTCCCTTGTTACTCGCGCTATGTTGATATCAACATATTTCAAGTTTGTTATCAAATTCCCAGACGAGATATTTGTGCCTGACATTGTTGATTTGTTCGAAATCGAGTCCCAATCAATCGACTTGGAAATCCAAACAAGATCAATTGAATATTTCAAGTTAGTTACTGGCGAAGAGAACGCTTCTTTGTTACAGGCACTAATCAAACCATTACCAATATTCACGAATAAGGAATCTCCATTGATGAATAGAATTGGAAGTGTCAGTCGCATTATGGGCATGGGCCGTAATCGCTCAAAGTCTTTGGTTGCAGCAAAAAATATCATTAAGGTTGAAAAAGCCAACCTTGAGGATGCCGATCATAATCCATTTGACGATGCTGTCCCAGACAAGGTTGTGCTTTCTCCCAACTGGTATGCGGGTTATCATAGAATGTTGCATTACGATGCTGGGATATTTTTTGAAAATCAATTGATTAAGATCACTTACCGTTTGCTTAAAGACCGCAATATCTTTACACTCAAGTTTACTATCATTAATAATTCAGCCAAGACAGCAGGAACTGATATCACTGGCTTCAAAATCTTGGACTTGCAGAGCAAAACCAAGACGGAGGACCCTAACTATTTGATCACTTTGAAGCAAGTGCCCGATTCCACCATTCCAGAAAAGTCTAGCATGGTATTGGAAGTTAAGATCAGAAATGTAGTTGAGAACAATGAAAGTCCTGTATTGACGTTGTCATTCACATGCGGAGGATCTTTTAATCATCTCAACCTAAAGGTTCCGGTTATTTTACTCAAGAGTTTATCATCCACTTCGTTAAGTACAATTGACGATTTCAAAAAGAGATGGTTACAAATTGGAGAGCTATTGGGAACCCAAGAAGGTGAATACACCACGCGCATAAACATTACCCATAGGTACAATTCGTCCAACATCGTCAGACTTTTGACTAGGCTTGGCTTCTCAGTGGTTCATTCCACCAATGATGAAATAGAGGATGGTATATTGGTAATGGGGGGCGGAATTTTACATACTCAGAAATCGAATTATGGTGTTCTTACCACTGTACAAGCGCTTGACTCAATAGGAAAAGAGTTTGAGATAATCGTTCGATGTACAGGTGGAGGAATCCCAGAGATCATAGCTCTATCGCTTAAGGAGATATTTGAAGGGAAGTTTTAGTGCCAATGTTTATTATTTCTTTTATACTTCGAAACTTTTAAGGCAGCATCCTTTGAAGTCTCGTTACAAAGACTGCTAGCTCTTGTATAAGTATACGAACATTCTTCTAACCTTACTCCGTATAGAAGTGAAGTAGAAGCACTAACATTAAAAAATCGTAAATTCTGCATACCCCACGAACAATTATTTCCTAAATGGGATATTTTGCAGATTCATCTGGATGTGCTAGAGATGGGTACGTATATAAGGAACAGCACAGCCGTCGAGGTAAACGTGAGCTACTGAGCAATTGAAGGTATCAATGAAGACTGTTGTACTCTTATCATTTCTCAACTACGCTTTGGCTGCACCAGCAGTGGTCACCATTTGGCAAACTGCAACCATAGTTGCACAACCAGTTGCAGCTTCTCCAGTTGCAGCAGCAGTAGCTTCTCCAGTTGCCGCAGCACCAGTAGCAGCTTCTCCAGTCACTACTTCAACAGCCACTTCAGCCTTCACAACACCAGCAGTGGATCTCAGTTCCTTGGATTCATTCCTTACCACCAACTTGAGTAAGCTACTCTCATTCTTTGGTATTGGAACGTCTCTGTCACTGTCAGTGGCACCAGTAGCAGCACAGGCCTTAACAACCACCCCAGCTGCTGTTCAAGTACTGACAGTGTACAAACCTCCTGCAACTTCGTCAACCTCTGCTGTGGTCTACACACCAACTCAGGCAAAATCCACTATCGTTGCACAAGCATCCGCACCATCTGCCTCTGCTTCTTCCACTCCTAACGATGTTTCGTCTTCAGATGTTTATTCCCAAATCTACAGTTGTCCAGGTATCGACTCTTCTTTCGCAAAGGCAATCTTGGATACCCATAACCAATATAGAAGTGACCACGGAATTGGTCCTTTATCTTGGGACGTTTCTGCTTACAACTATGCACAAAGTAATGCTGCAAGTTACGACTGTTCAGGTGTATTAACTCACACACATGGTCCATTCGGTGAAAACTTGGCTGCTGGATATAGTTCTGGTTCGGCTGCTGTTACTGCATGGTATGATGAAGGTTCATCTTACGATTATTCATCTGCCAATACTTACGACCATTTCACTCAAGTCGTTTGGAAGGGAAGTACTAAGGTTGCTTGTGCTTATAAAGACTGCTCTGCTGAAAACTGGGGCAAGTATGTTATTTGTGAATACAGTCCTGCTGGAAATGTCATTGGCTATAATCTGCAAAATGTTCTTCCACTTGCTTGAAGGAAATTCAACTTGACTTGATAATTACTAACCAAGATAATAACCAAGATAATAACCAACAAAATACGATGCCAATGTACATTTGTTGATTCTCTTTTCTAAACAGTTTTATTCAATTCGTTATTCCTGTGCTCCAGGTATCAAAACCCTTTATATTAATCTTTATAATCATATAATGATCAAAGCTCTGTAGTCCATAAGTGGTTGACTTCTCCACAAAAACTTTTCAGATGAAAAAAATACTGAAGATCTGGATCGACTATTCCTGGAAAGATGGCCCCCATCTACCTCTTTGAAAATGGTTTAAGGAAAGTTGTCCCGTACAACCTACTATATAAGACACATGCAAAACCTCGGTGGATAGATAAAACTCTCATTGAGGTCTTTACTCTGGAGTTTGGTGAACACGAAGACATCATCAGAGATGACTTGACCAAGAACTTGATATATATCTATGCGAACCATGGCAAGAAAGACGGTCCATACTTGATAGAAGGATTAGCTAAATTGGAGAGTAGGTTAATAGACCGGTTCGATTACATCTTCAATTTAAAACATATGCACGAACCAAGTGTACTACTGGACGGTACCTTGGTTTCAACAACTTTAAATCAGCTGAGATCGAAGATAGCCATTGTCTATGAAGATGACGAGCTTCTAGTGGTTAATAAACCTTCTGGAATACCGACCCATCCCACTGCAAACTACAATTACAACTCAGTCACAGAAATATTGAAACATGATCTATGTTTGGAGAATGTTTGGCCCTGCCATCGTCTTGATAAAGTCACGTCCGGAGTACTTATATTGGGTAAGTCAAAGGAAGTTGGAAAATATTATCAGGAGTTAATTCAGAACAGAAAACAAGATATTGAGAAAGAGTACTTGACCCGCGTTGAAGGAGAGTTCCCAGAGGGTGAAGTTATGGTGAATTGCCCAATCTTATCAATTAATTCAATTGGAGGTTATATTGTACCAACGAATGCACAAGAATTGCCTATCAACTCAACAACTATCTTCATGCGAGAGAAATACAATAAAGAACTCAACCAAAGTATAGTGCGTTGCAAGCCTTTGACTGGAAGGATGCACCAGATTAGAATACACTTAAGGAACATGGGATTCCCTATCGTAAACGATTATATATATAATCCTACAGTTAAAACGTTGCTTAATCATGAAATCAATAAGTTGAATAACGAAATGGAAATGGAGATTTACAATAGGATATTCCAGATTCATACCAGATTCAATCAATTCCTTCCCGTTGATAAGAAAATAATAGAAAACGAAGACACTATTGATGTGTTTAACATTTCCAATTGGAGAACAGACGAGTATTTGCTCCTGAAAGTATCACTTCTAAAGCATATGAGACAGGGAATGTTCGACTCTCTAAAAGATGCCAATAATACCATTTGTGCAGAATGCAGAAGGAGCTTATTCGATAGCAATAAAGATACAACTGATCTGAGTATTTGGTTGCATGCATATCGGTATGTCTATCCTGGGAGTGAAAGGAAATTTGACTTTACCACTGAATATCCAAAGTGGTGTGAAATATAAGTTTCCAATTGCACTATTTCTTTGCAAATGGCAACTTCTTATGGAATGTCTTTAATTTTGACTCTCCAATAGTATTCTGCCAAGTGACATTATTCCATAAAGTCCTTATTTCCTTCTTTAGTTTATTTGATTTTTCAATTCCTCGCTGTAGTTCCTTTTGATACTTTGGGTCTTTCTGTATCTTGTTTAATGCTGAGTCGATCTCTGATCGAATGAGCTCCTTGTCTTTTGAAGTCTTGGGCGTCACCAAGAATGTAAATCTGAAGACCCCAGACACTCGCTCCACTTGGTCTTCATGGAAATTCTTCTTTATTGAACGTAGTAACGTACTTTTAATGAATTTTCTGTATTGTGAACGACAAACAGCAGTTTCCAAAGGTTGCAGATTCTCTTTAAAGAACTTATCATTACGGTATTTACCTTTATAGGATTGCAATGCATTTTCCAATCCAGCGTCATTTAGTTTATATCCTCCTTTGTTAGTGAAAGTGTACGAAACATTAGATTTGCGAAACATGCCTAGGTAATGATTTGCCGGGTAGTATTTCAAACTGAAGTACTTGTTGTTTACCAATCTTGGCATCATTTTGGAGTATTTGCTATTTCGCAAGTGCTGATAAACGGCAGCATCAACACCTTTAATGTCAGTGGCCACTTGCGGTAAGCATGTAGAGTCTGCATACACTGGAGGATTTCTTAGCGACTTATAGTATTCTTTATTCGATGGGAAATTGGCCTTATAGCATTTGAAGTCCAGTGATGCTGGCAGTGGAATAGGAGTTGCTGGTACTTCTGCATTGTCAGTAAGTGAGCTGGGGTTTGCTGCAGCTAGAGGATTAAACTGTAGACGTTTCGCTTTTCTCTTTGAAAGAAATGCATCCAAGTGGTTGAACGTCCTTCTTGAAGTTGACAAAGGTCGTATGCCTTGCATTGTTCGTATCATTTTGGTCGATCTGTATCTGTACGAATAGTGGAGAGAAATATTTCACTCAAAAAAAAAATTCGAGTGCTGCGGAGTTGGCACCCACTCAAAGCTCATCTCTATTATCTATTATCTATTAATCATTAATACAAGTATCACATACTATACACTAGGTTGCCACAATGAAACGGCGTTGTCTGCTGTTGCGAAGGTGAGCAACTTTGGATTGAAAGAAATTATTTTAGGTATTCCAACGGCACTTTGTAGTATCTTGAATGGGTACAAAGTAGTGGGTTCACCACTGATGCTATGCGAATCACCATCTGTACATTTCACATCGTGTAAGTCGAATAGCGCTACTTTTCCCAGTGGAGTACCCACCAATACAAACTTTCCACAGGGTGAAAAGGTCACTGAGCCTGTGTGGGGATACCTATAAGTAACTGGAGTGAATGCTTCCACTAGAAGAATCGCAAGCATTTGACCCAGGAAAGCATCAATTATGTAATGCTCGTTTGAGTTTGTGGCTATTGCTATGAGTTTTCCGTTATTTGAGAACTCGACCTTTTCCCAAGTACTGGCTTTACAGGGTACTTTGACCATCAAGAACGGAGCCTTGTCAAAGTTGTTCAAGTCGTACAAGCTGATAGTGGAGTCGTTTGCAGCTGCAAATACAATACCCTGAGGATCAAACCCAAGGATTGGAGTAACACCAAGATCTAGGTTACCAACAGGAGAAGCAACTTTTAAATCCCAAAGTTTCACCGTATGGTCCAAACTGGACGAAACGAACATATCCTTGATAGGATTGACCTCAATGGAGGTGACCATCTCTTTATGTCCTTTGAAATATCGAATGTACAGTTTACTTTCCAATGATAAGTACCTTATGGCATGATCCACCTCCAATTGCTCACTTGGAGTCAGTGAATACAAGCAATTCAACTCGTGATGGGTGAAACGAGCCAAATGAGCCCCGTACTTCTGCGATTGAATATCTTTATAGTGGGATCCCTTGTGTACATCGTACAATTGAATGGACTTGTCAACCCCAGCTGAAATGAGATACTGGCCGGAGTCGTCGAAGTCAAGCGACGTTATACTGGCATGTTGATGGTAACTGAAATCCTTGGTCGGCTTGAATGTTCCTAGTACCTTATCTGTGATCTGAGTGGTCGATCCTTTGCTCATCACTACCTCCAATCCTCCTCTTCCCGTAGCACGTTAGAACGTCTCTAAACATTCAAATCGCAGGGTGACGTATGAAAATGTTTTGCACACTACCTCGACTCCGCCAGAGGAGTCCCCCTATTATGAGCATATTTGACCACAACAGCAAACTCAATTAGAATACCACCAGCCTTAGAGTTGTAAGAATGTCTGAACCTCCCGTTCCATTTAAGGTTAAAGCGATATATGAGTACAAGTCCGATTACGAGGACGACTTGACGTTCCCCGTGGGTCAATTAGTGACCGTCACCACTGTGGAGGACGATGAATGGTTCTCCGGAACTTATGATAACAAGAGCGGAATGTTTCCCAAGAACTTCGTAGAGATTCTTGAAGACCAAGGGCCTGCTCCTCCAACTAGGAGACCAATACCTTCAAAGGCTCAGCCGGCTCCTCAAGATACTTATTCCACTGAAAGGGTTGAAGAGAAGGATGTTGAAGAAGAGAAGAGCCATGTGCCCCTACCACCATCCACACTCGACTCAAAAGACTCGAAGCCAATTAAACCGCCAATGCCAGGTGTCTTCCCAAATCAGAAGATCAACGATCCCTACAGTGTCAAGAAGCAATTCTGGGGCACGGGTAAGTCTTCGTATGTTCCAAAAGTCACTCCTAGAGATGAATATAATATTGTGGGTCATGGCCACCTTAATACTGCTCCAGCAGATGCTGAGGTTGTCAAGAGCTCAACCTTTGATGACGATGTCGAACAAGAACAAATTGATGAACCAAAGGTAAGTTTGAAAGAAAGAATTGCATTGTTGCAGAAACGTCAACAGGAAGAAGCGGAAAGAGAAGCTTCTGCTTTGAAAAAGCAGGACGAAAGAAAGAAGAAACAAGCGGAAGAAAAGGTAAAGATGAAGCAAAAGAAAGATGCTGATACTGAATTGGCATCAAGCGCAGCTGCAAATATCCCTCCGGTTACACTTCCAGTTGACCGTAGAACGTCTAATGCGACTGAGCCAGAACATCATGTCGTAGAAGACGATGATGAAGCGACCGAAGAAGAAGAAGAACAAAAAGAAAAAGTTGGCGATGAAACTAGATACGAACAAACTATCACCGACCATTTGACAAGATCAGCAACCGGAGGTGACGTTGAAGCTGAAGAAAGCGAAAACGACGACGATCAACCCAAGGATGAAGAGGTGGAAGAAGATGGAGACGATGAAGAGATTAAGAGAAAGAAACTTGTGGAACGTATGGCCAAGATTTCTGGTGGTAGAAACATGTTTGGCATGATGGGTATGGCTTCACCATTCGGAGCTCCTGCAAGTGCCTCTCCAGCAAAGAAAACTACTAAAGAAAGGAGAGAGCTGCAACCAAAAGTTATTCCTGCCTCACCTCCAATTGTTCCAAAGAAATCATTAGATGATGTTATAGCTGATGTTGATGATGACGACGATGAGGATGACGACGAGCCCACCATAACCGCGTCAGAACAAGTCCGTCCTTTCTTTGTTCCTCCTGAATCTTCATCTTTAGCTGAAGATGATGATCCTAGTGATGGCGACGAGGACGTCAAGTTCCCAGAAGCAGGAACAGCTCAGACCAAGCCAGAAGATATTACCCCAATGACCTCAAGGACGACGAAGATTGTCGACCAGAATGTGTCTGATGGAGATTATGGTCCTCCTGAGAACGATAGTGAAATCAAACTCACTGAACCGTACCTAGAATCTGAACCGACTGGATATGATGCAGATGAAGATTTATCTGACTTTAAGAATCCACCCCTTGAACCAAAGCATTCGATTATTCCACCAATTCCTTCGGTTGCTATCCCATCGAAAGAAATTCCTTCTATAACTCCAATAATTTCTAGGGCACCACCACCACCTATTCCAGGTTCTATTCCTGCCCCTCCAAAGAGTGAACCATTATCACCAATAACTCCGCAAGCGCCTCCTAGTAATGCTCCACCAGCTTCCCCATCGCGTACCAGAGCGCCACCACCACCAATTCCGGGTAGCATTCCTTCAGTTCGTACAGGGGAGTCTTATCACGAGCAAAGGCTTCCTCCACCCATTCCTCAAGAACAAGATGAGGAGGATGAAGACGATGAATATGAAGCATCTGACTCTGAACCTTACTTCCAAAACAATAATGCTGTGGTGGACGATTTTTCTTCATCCAAAAGAGAAGTGCCACCACCATTACCCCACGTTGCTCCACCTATACCAGGCATGATGCACCCTAAACGTGCATCCACCGACATAACACATGCAAGTGTACTGCCAATTTTGCCATTATCTAAATCAAATACTGGAGCTTCTATTGGTTCGACGAATAAAAGATCCTCTTTGGATTCTACTGTTTCTAGATCGAAGTCTTTGAAAGGAAAATCGGGAGTTGAAAGAACACTGGCTGAACATGCACTTGGGGATTTAGACGTTGAATTGAGCACAACAAGTGGCACTTCCAATTGGTGGATCAGAGGGGAATTACCTGAATTCCTTGTTTCAAGAATTGGCATTGATTTAATATACGAGGTTGACTCTAATACAATCATTAAGAGAGGTGAGAGAACGGTGAACTATCGTGACTACTATATCTTATTCTACGACTTGTCTCAACTTGTATTTGAGTTGGAGTATGAAAGTGAGGATCCACGAACCACTATCCATTTTGTCAATCATTTTGTCAAACCAATTCCAATTGTTCGTAAGGACCTTTTAGAGAGATACCATCGAACATTTGGGCTGGCCATAGTTGCTGAAGCAACCACATTAATCGGCAGTAATATTCATGATAGTGTTGTTTCGTACGTGTTTGATAAACTAACCAAATCTAGATCGATTTCAATTCTTCAACCTATTGGGGGAAAAGCATTTGGTGTTAGTGTCTATAAGAACTTCAATAATAGTAATATTGCGAAGATTGATGAAGTTAAGCCAGGAGATATCCTTTGGGTAAAGAATGGTACTTTTGTGATTCACAAGAACTTGGGAGGCAACAAGTCTCTTACTCTTGGTGATGGTAACTCTGGCAGGGCCAAAGGAGGAGATGGATTTTATGCTGGTATAGTATATGAATTTGATACGAAGAAGGAGAAGTTTAGGGTAATTGAGCTGGACAACTCTGGGCATGTAAAGAGAGAAAGCTACAAGATCTCTGACTTCAAGAGTGGTAGAATCAGAGTTTTCAGACCAGTCGATAGAAGTTATGTCGATTGGTAGCGATATTGTATATGTTTTAATGTGTATTGAATGTCATAACGATTGTAAATAAGAACATATAAGGAGTAACTGTATTATGTTAACAAAGAACAGAACATGCCCTTGAAACAACGCGAAACAACGCTTTCACTTAGTCAATTGAAACAAGCATGCATAACAGATATCACTACATCGATGGGAACAGTTCTCATCAAAGAAACAATAATAGAATAGAAAAAGTCAATACCCATTTTCAACAAAAAGTTAGTATCAATTATCAGCAAGCTAAACAGTTAGTATCCATTATCACCAATCAAACATCCAATCTAATCCAAGTACTATAAAACAATAACTATATCCCATTTTCATCACTTAATAAACCTAGACCAAAACGAGCGAATGCCATTCAAAGAGTATCACTCTCTCCCAAATTCGAACCCCACAAAATACCCTAATACCACCATTATCACTAAGATATCCTGCCACTACCAATTCAAAAAAAACTGAACAAAAAAACATAAAAAAACACACAAGGTTAAGAAAACTTGAAAAAAACAACGAAACAAAAAAAATACGAAACCACCTAAGACTTTAATATCCCATTTACAAATTGAAAGGGCAAGGATAATTAAGCAAGGAAGAGATTGGATATGGCTTTTTTTTGACTTAATTTTTTTTTAATACTTTTTCTTTTGGGGAAGTATACGGAAGGGATGGGGAAACGGATCAAATTAAGAAATCTTGCAAAGGGTTGGTAGGGTGTAGTGGAAAGACCTATGGGGAATATTTTTGGAAATTAAAAAAAGGAGGTCTGGGAGGACTTTGTAAAAATCAGGGAACTATAGCTGGACTCTTAGTAAAAAAATACATCAATATCGGACAGGCATTATCAGGGACAAACGGGGGCATCAGTAAATGGCATCAAGCACGGACTGGGAGCTAAACTAAAAAATACGTTAATCGGGACAGCATTTGGAAAAACCAATAGAAGACACAAATGTGATTCGAGGAGCATTAGAAATACACAAATGTGATTTGAGGAGCATTAGAAATACACAAAGGGCCGGTGGGCCTTATCAAACCGTGGACATTTATCGTGGAGGGACAGGGAAGGAAAGGGAAGGGAGTGGGACAGGACTTGTAATCTCAAATTCCCGCACTATTTTATATTGCTTTGGAAACATACATCATACATCATACATCTGTTAAACATATACTAAAGAAACCTACCAGCGGACAAATTATCATTATCATTATGACAGTGGCAACTGTATACGTGGCAGGGATCTTAGGTAATAGTGAATCAGGGAGGATACATGGAGTCTTCGTTTTTGGTAGGAATGATAAGCTTGTAATAGCCTTTGAATGGTGTAAACATTCCTTGGTGTGATTCTCTCACTCTGGTCTAGAGTTATTAGATGAGGAGAAAGGGGAGTTTTGATTGGATTGGATTGGATTGAATTGGATTGAATTGGATTGAATTGGATTGAATTGGATTGGATTGGATTGGATTCTAAGAAATGGAAGGAACGGAATTGGGCTTCATTCACCACGAGCTTCCAACATCGGTACAGTGATACCAGAGTTTGGTCAAATTACAAATTTGAGGAAATTCACATCCCTTTTATAATATAAACATGATCCTGCATATCATTGTTGAGTGACTCGCGTCTTCCCAATCCGGTTTGACCAAGCCCCTGAAGAGGGACAAGAGAGTGGTTGCAAATAATCGAGACAGTTCGGGAGAGAGGCTGAGGGAGAGAGGGAGAGAGAGAGAGAGAGAGGGAGAGAGAGAGAGAGAGAGGGAG
>JAJMSH010000067.1:0-75300 GCA_030558315.1 Kodamaea suecica | reverse complement strand
TGTGTTGGGAGAGAAAGGAACAGAAAGTATCGTATTGAATAACATAAAGTATTGTATTAACAAAATATTGTATTGAAGGAAGTCTAAAATCCGCACCCCAATGTACTGCACTACTCTATACTGCTCAACTAATCTGTATTTGCATGGATCATCACTCTACTATGTTAAGACTCCACTTTGAATAAGCACCACTAAATCACCTTCTCCTAAATCATCCTTGTCCACCCTTTCTCTCTCACATGCATGCCATAGATAATTAACACCCAAAAATGACTCTAATCCACTCCAGACCATCCCACTGACTCCCACCCAATAGATAGCTTATCGATATCTCTCTCCATTAATTAAGGCACGCGAAGACACTGCTATCTCTTGCCCAATTTCAATGCCTAATTTGCTTCGTTACACAAAATGAATGCAAAAGAAAATCCTTTATCGGACCCTTCTATAGAAGCAACCAGATATCATTACGTACCAGTTGTTGCTTTGCCAAACGTGTATCAAATGGATAGACATCCTGCCTCCGAATCAACGCCACTTCTACCGATTCCAAACAAACTGTTTGCCAAAAATGGTCCCAAATCAAAGAAATCATCCAAACTGAAGTTGAAGAAGTTGAACAAACAGCCCAAGAAGGCCGTTGCTGTTGCCTCGAAACTAACCACCTTCGATGGTGTCTTCCTTCCAACAGCACTTAACGTGCTTTCCATTTTGATGTTCCTTCGTTTTGGCTTTATTATAGGCCAAATGGGTATCATTGGGACCTTGTTTTTATTGCTATTGTCGTATCTGGTCAACATATTAACCACCTTGTCGATCAGTGCTATCTCCACAAATGGTACCGTCAAAGGTGGTGGTGCTTATTATATGATATCTCGTTCCTTGGGGCCTGAGTTTGGTGTCTCCATTGGTATTATCTTCTTCATAGGTCAGATCTTGAACTCATCTCTTAACGTTGTTGGTTTCATCGAACCTCTCTTGGTTAACTTTGGTTTGCACGAAGAGGTGGATATTTATCCGCTATTACCCATGGGTTACTTCTGGCTGCTTTTGTATTCAACTGTATTGTTGGCCATTTGCACCATCATCGCATTGATTGGATCGTCCTTGGTCTCCAAAACTGCTCTTTTACTTTTCATCATATTGTCAATGAGTACGCTTTCAATCCCAATATCTTCAATTTTCGTGAAACCATTTAGTCCAGAAGGGACCTCTGGATTCACTGGTCTTTCGCTAACAACTATGAAGAATAATTTATGGCCTCACTTCACTGCCAATGCTGTTGGTTCTATGCAACCAAAAAACATCCCGGAAAACTTTAGAAATGTATTCGGTATCTTCTTCCCTGCTACAGCAGGTATCTTTGCTGGTGCCTCCATGTCTGGAGAATTAAAAAACCCTTCAAAATCTATTCCTAAGGGTACATTGAGTGGATTACTTGTTACTTTCATTTTATACACCCTAGTCATCGTTTCAATGGGTTCGTCCATTCCAAGAGACTTATTGCACCACGATATCAAGGTGATTCAAACCGTGAATATGTCAAGTATCATCATTATTATGGGTGAGTTTTCAACCTCCCTTTTCTCCGTCATTATGGGTATAGTTGGGGCTGCTTCAATGTTAACTGCAATTGCTGATGACAAAATCATACCTGGATTAACCATTTTCACCTCAAAATATAAGAATTCAAAGATCTATTCCATCATTTTGACATGGCTGATCACTCAATCCTTTTTGTTTGCTGACATCAATCAGATTGCAACTTTTATTACAATGGCATTCTTGATGACTTTCATTGTTACCAATATTGCCTGTTGCTTGTTGAAACTTGGTTCAGCTCCTAATTTCAGACCTTCGTTCAAGTACTTTTCTACAAAGACTGCTGCTACAGGGGCACTCAGTTGTTTTATTGCGATGTTTATTGTCGATGGGTTATCTGCTACGTTAATTATATGTTTCTTAATGTTTTTGATTATCCTGATACATTACTTAGCTCCTCCACTGAAATTTGGTGATATTTCACAATTGCTTATCTACCATCAAGTAAGAAAATACTTGCTAAGATTGAAACTAACTGTTAGTGTGAATTACTGGCGTCCACAGATCTTGTTGTTAGTAGATGACCCACGAAGCCAATGGAATTTGATTGGCTTTTGCAACCATTTAAAAAAAGGTGGCTTATACATTTTGGGCCATGTCATTCTATTGAATGATGATAATGTCCCAACAACACTTGACGTGTTCAATGAGATCCAAAAACAAAGACAAGCATGGTCTAAATTAAGGGAAGTGACGAAGATTAAGGCCTTTATACAGATAGCTTTAGGTTCGAATTTACCTTGGGGTGTACGCAATGTCTACCTTGGCTCAGGATTAGGTGGAATGAGACCGAATATTACCGTTATTGGTTTCCATGACTTCCGCAAACACTCATCATTAGTGTCCGCGAAGCCAAGTTTTGGAAACTTACCAACCGATAACTGCAGGAAAGAAGAGAAGATATCCATAAATCAATGGGTGCAAATTCTTGAAGATTTGATAATCTTGCAAGCCACAGTTGCTGTTGCTTCAAATTTCACATCAATGAATTTACCAAGCCATGGTAAGACAAATTGGTTTGGAAGTGAAGAGAATCCGATCCCAAGCACTGAAAAGAAAAAGTACATCGACTTGTATCCTATTCAAATGTCACTGGTCAATCAGTTGGATAATGGGAAGTCTATCCTTTCAACAAATTTTGATACTTACACATTGATTTTGCAATTGGGAGCCATCTTGAGAAGTGTTCCAGAATGGAAATTGACAGGACATGTCATAAGAGTTATTGTGTTTGTGGAGACGGGTCCAGAAATAGATGATGAGCGCAAAAGATTGACTGAATTGTTATCAAGTTTGAGAATTGATACCGAGATTGAAGTAGTATCGCTCGAGGATGAGCTCTTATACTCTTATAACTTTCTTGTTAAAGGGTTCTCCAAAAATATGAAAACCAAAAGTGAGTTTGAGAAAATTGACAAGATTTTGAAAGGAGATCAATGGTGGAAGAACTTGTACAGTGCTCGTGAGAAGTTGAAAGAAATCGAACTTCAAAAGGCTAAAAGAGTCCATAAAATCAATGCTCCTAAGCCTGCTTATGAATTCAAGCCCTTGAACCTTAGCTCAACAAGCCCTAACCCAATGAGAGATGGACATAACTTTCCAACTGGTAGACGCTACACCGTGACCAACTTGCAGAACCAAGGTCTTTCTGTTTCTATGAACATGAGCACACACACTGGAGCGAACCAGTTCTTCAAGTACGATGACGCCATCGAATCGAGTGATAGCAGTGATAGTGACAAGGATGATGGTTATGCTAGTGATGGAAGCACCAAGACTGCTTCATTGGATGCAAGCTCCGTGGACTTAGTTAGGAAGAATCCAATTACTCAGGAGCCTTTAAGAAACCTTGGATCGCTATCTAATTTCAAAGCAAAGGACCAGTCAGTTGATCAGCTTTCGATAAGATCCTCAAGAACCAACCTTAGACCAAATTTCTCTTCAGTGAAGATTCCACAATCCGAAATCAATAATGACGACGATGAAGATGAAGCAGGAGATGCAGAAGATGAGACGAAACCATCAATCAGGTTCATTATAGATGGCAATGACGATGAAAATGACGAATATGGAGAAAGTTCTGAAGACGATGATGAAGAAGGAGATGAGGAAGACGAAGGTGATGAAATACCAAAAGGTGCAGATGCAAAAGCAGATAAAGAAGAACCTACAGTAACCACAAATGACTACTTTTCACAAAAGAGACCTCTCAAGGATAAGAGACCACAGTTACCCATGAAATCACCGTCAATCATTACCAATGATGGGGAAATCATACTGCAAATGATGACTCCACAATTCCAAGCCATAGATGAGGATGTGAATGAAGACTTGAATGCTATACCGAAATTAGATGATGACGACCCCAAATCATCTAAAGCTAGCTCTTTAAGAAACGATGGTTATTGTAGTAGTTCCATGTACAAAATCAACCCATTGTCATCTACGAACAACTACAACCCTGGAGAAGAAAAGGGTCCTACTATTACCCATAAACAATTACAAGAAGAGTTGAAGAACCTAAACTTCAATGACATCCCTGCTAAGGGTCAACACTTAATATTAAACGAATTAATGAGGAAGTATTCGAGTAAGGAGAAAACCTCCGTGATTCTTTCCACGTTGCCTGCACCAACAATTGGTACTCATTTAGATGATGATGATGCCTTTGAATATACTAACAACTTGGCTATTTGGTTGAACGATTTACCTCCGATTCTCTTGATTAACTCACAAACTATTACTGTTACGACCTCTCTCTAGTTTTATTTAAAGCATTTAACTGCATTTCAGGTGTACTCCACATGAGGATCACTGTAGGCCAAAATCTAGTAAGCATGTAAGCACGCATCTGCTATGAGTGTGTCGTATCTTCTTAAATAGCAGGGTGCAATATCTGGCACGCAATATCCTAAAAAAATACGAGATGAGATCTTCAAATTAATTCATCACCACTTTGAAGAGACGGTAGATATGGTCACTAGTGGAGAAGTGCCCGGTGATACATCCAGTAATGTACATAACATGCCAAAGGATTTGCAAGGAAGCAAAGTTACTAACATTTCAAGTAATGATGAAAGTTTGAGTAAGGCAGAGAAGCTTCGAAAGAGACGTGAGCATTTGGCTGCCTGGCGACTTAAGAAGGAGCAGGAACAACACCTTGAACAGAAACAGGAAGCTGAACATCAACCGGAGACGAATGAAGGCAAATGTCTTCCTCAACTGAAGGGTCAGGAAAGCAATCAGCAGCAAGACTCGACTTCAGATGGCCCAAAGCTAACTGCTGATGAGGAGAAGAAGCTTGCACGTCAGAAGAGAATTGAGGAATGGAAGAGGAAAGCTTTACAAGGAAATCAGATCCAAGCTGTTACAGGTACATCTAAGAAGGACTCTAAGACTTATTTTTCCTTTAAAACAAAGAAAGCACCCGTCGAAACTCAAATACATAAGCCTAGTGTACTTAAACGTGGATTGTTTGATGAAGAGGTAGACGAAGAACTTGCAAAACGACCTAAGTTTAAAAAGCCAACCGTTGATACCAACCGGAGTGAAGTGAAACTTGATGAAGAAGATGCGTTAGAAGCCTTCTTGAAAACCTTAGATAAAGACCACGACAACTCAGAGCTGGCAGCACAAGAGAGTAGTACTATCAAAGGGCCTAATTATATTATTGAAGAAAGTGATGGTGAACCAATAGATGTTGACAATGGACATTATGAATTTGAAGATGATGAAGAGATTACTGGTAACGAAGACGAACAACAAAAGCTACTTTCAACTAGATTGTCCCAACTAACTAAAGGAAAAGAATTAATAGCTGTTGATCATGAACATATCAATTATTCACAGTTCAGAAAGACATTCTATAAGGAACCTTTTGAGCTCCTGCAACTTTCGAAGGAAGAGGTTGACCTCATTAGATTGGATCTTGGGGGAATTAGAGTTAGAGGTGAAAACTGCCCTAAACCTGTTCTAAAGTGGTCACAATTGGGCCTACCGGCAAACATTGAAACTGTGATTGAAGATAAACTAAAGTATTTAAATCCTTCATCCATTCAGTCTCAAGCTTTGCCTGCTATTATGTCAGGAAGAGATTTTATTGGGATCGCGAAGACTGGTTCGGGAAAGACTTTATCGTTTGTTTTACCAATGTTGAGACAAGTGATAGACCAGGATCCATTAGAGCAAGGAGATGGTCCTATTGGATTGATTTTGACTCCAACAAGAGAATTAGCATTACAAATCTACAAAGAAGTATGTCAATTTACTAAGAAACTATCATTCAACGCTACTTGCTGTTACGGTGGTTCTTCAATTGAAACCCAAATTGCAGAATTAAAAAAGGGAAGTGAGGTTATCATAGGGACTCCTGGTCGAGTAATTGATTTGTTAGCTGCTAATGGAGGACGTGTTACGAACCTTAGAAGGGTTACATATGTTGTTTTAGATGAGGCGGACCGGATGTTTGATATGGGATTTCAACCACAAGTTACGAAGATCTTTACCCAGATTAGACCCGAAAGGCAAACTGTATTGTTTTCTGCAACGTTTCCACGTAAGATGGAAATGTTAGCAAAGAAGATATTGAGTAACCCTGTGGAGGTGAGTATTGGAGGAATTAGTGTTGTTGGCTCGGAAATTACTCAGAAGTTTGAGCTTTTCACCAACGAATCCACTTTAGAGCAAGATAAATTCGAGAAATTAGTCGAGGTCTTGCGAGATACCAAAGAAAAGGATCCAAAGGGCAAAATTTTAGTCTTCGTGGAGATGAAGTCTTCAGCTGACGACTTATTAGTTCAATTGTTATCGGAAGGTTTACCATGTCTTGCTATTCATGGTGATAAAGAACAAATGGACCGTAGACATGCGATTCGTGAGTTCTCTTCTACCACCAGTGGTGTTGACATATTAATTGCAACATCTATTGCTGCCCGAGGCTTGGACGTCAAGGGTTTAAATCTTGTTGTCAATTTTGATTCACCAAACCATATGGAAGATTACGTGCACAGAGTTGGGAGGACTGGTAGGGCTGGAATGACTGGTACTGCAATTACGTTTGTATCTGCGACTGAGGAAAGAGCTATCACCGAATTGGTAAGAGCGGTCAAAATGAGTGTCGGAGACACTACATCAGTATCACAAGAATTACTTGATATCAGCTCCAAATTCATGGAGAAGGTTAAATCAGGAACTGAGAAGTTCAGTTATGGATTTGGAGGTCGAGGTTTGGAAAATTTACAAGAACTGAGAGACAACACGAGAGACATACAAAAGAAGATATATGGAGGAGGTGAAGAAGAAAATAGCACTTCCTCTAAAAAGAGTGAAACCTCGGAAAATACTCACGAAGTTGGGACGTTAGACCCTAAACTTGCTGAGGTTTTGCCTAACTTTTCTATAATTGAAGGAAGAGCACCGGAAACAGCAGGGCCTGACAAGTGTAAATTCCACTCTCGAATCACAGTGAATGATCTTCCTCAAAAAGCAAGATGGATAGTGATGAACCGTGATAGTCTATCCAAGATTATTGAGGCCACCTCTACTTCGATTACGAATAAGGGCCAATTTTACGCATCCAATATGAAAGTTCCTACAGCTGCAACAATGAAGAATGGGCAAGAAGTGCCGGCCACTCCCAAGTTGTATTTGTTGGTTGAGGGGTTAACTGAGATGTCTGTGCGAGAAGCTAATAATATGCTTAGGCAGAAGATGATCGAAGGTCTTGAAATAGCTGCAAAAGAGGAAAGCAAAGCACCACTGGGGAAGTACAAAGTATGAGTTGAATTGCTGTGTCAGGATACTGTTGCTGTGCTGAGAAGATTCTATCCCCCAAAAACAGCTGAAAGCAAACACGGTGAAGCGAGTCCGCAGTACAGCCCAAGTTGTGTTCAGATAAAACAGGAAGGCCAAGAGGTCGTTAAGAAGTTCCATTACTGCGCCATACAAATATGCGTTCTCGCTAATTGCACTACCAACCTTGCTAACCTTCACTCCTATTGACTAAGATTTTCCTGAAGCTCTCCTTCCTTTCAATTACAAAGAGTCTTCCATTGTGCTTGATCCGTCAACTATATAACCGTACTCTCATCGAATGCAAAGCACGCCTTTCCAGGAGTAACTATCTATATTCAAATCTACCCTACTTGTACCACAATCCTGGCCTCGCTTAAGCTCTAACTCCACTTAGCCCCAAATAAGCGTCGCCCAGCCTCTTTCACCGTCTCTACTCGCCCCAACTCCCACCAGCCCTTCGCCCAAGCCCTTCGATTTTGGCACGTGACGGACCCTTATGATCTTGGATCTTAATCGCACTTTTTTATAGTTATTGTTATCACATTTGCAGCATTAGAGCAAGGCCCCCGTGTTTTACTTGCAAACCTTACAAACCAAACCAAATACGATGCTTAAGTGGGTACAGTCAGGACTCTCGACAGTCGCAGGAACAGCTGAACCGGAGTACGGAAGAGAAGCCATTTACACCATTACTGATGCTATTACCAAGGGTGGCGCACCTGTCTCCAGAGACACAACACGTACTGACTTCTTCTGGGGGGAGCCATCTTCCACAAGTGTTGAGACTCAGGTGTTTTACTTCACCGACTTGAAAACAGGGTTCCTTGGCTTTGCTCAAATCATTTACTCTAGTGTAATGGGTATTCACACCAATGCCCAGTTCACCTTCAGATTTTTCCATAATACTGGGGAACACGAAAATATTTGGACGTCGACCAAATTGGATGATTTCAGAACAGAAGGCCCAAACTTCTACGCTAATGACTTGAGCATTGAATTATCTGCTGACAACACTACTTATGTCTTGAAGTCCTCGGTCAACAAGGAATCAATTGTTGACTTGACCATGGTTCGTCTTGTTCCAGGGGTCATCTTCGGTAAAGATGGTAAGACATTGTTCGGTGAAGATTTGAATGAACCATGGGGATCTGTCAGACACTTGTTTTGGCCTCGATGCTCCGTCGTTGGTACTGTCACTACACCCTCGAAAACCTTCGAAGTCAATGGTTATACCATGTTTGTTATGGCATTGCAAGGAATGAAACCTCACCACGCTGCTAAAACCTGGAACTTCCTCAATTTCCAATCGGATGATTTCAGTGCTGTTCAAATGGAATTCACCACGCCAGCTTCATACGCTAATACCAAGGTGAATATTGGGATCATAACCACTAAAGATAAGATTTTGTTCACATCCATTAACAACGATGTTGTACACAGTGACATCAAGGTTGACGACGTTGGTTGGCCTGCTCCTGGCTCAATTGAGTTCAAATACCTTGTCGACAAGTTGGAAGAAGAACCAAAGGAAACTGATGAGGTTTACGCTACTGTCGCTGGTAAATTAGACAACTTGGTTGAAAGAGTCGATGTCATGGCTGAGGTACCTCAATTTGTCAAGACTATCGTTAGTGGTGTTGCTGGTACTAGACCTTACATTTACCAGTTTGCCAACGAGATGATCATCGAGCTTCCGGAAAGTAAGACTACTGGATTGTCCTACTGTGAAACCACCTTTATTTCAGAGTAGACTCACATTGACCCAAATACTTGCACCGTACATACTACCTTTACTTAATATTTTTTGACTTATCTCTTCAACACATTGCTGCAAGTATAAATAATAAAACAACATACATATACGAAGCTTGGAGGAGAGTATACTTCATTTGAGTTACGATGAGCAGCCTAAACGTAGAGACTGACCTAGATACGGTCCAAAGAACAAGTTCTCACACGCTGCATAACTTTCACAAGACCTTTTTAACTGATTTGGAGGCACCGACAGCACTAGTCGACCATCATCTTTTCCATCTCTGCCATGCCAACACCGCTATATCCTTAACTCCACATTATGAAATTTTCACTTTTGGCATACTGGCTGCTATGCGCATTCCCTACATACGAACGAAAAATTCTCGAATCGAAAACGATTTTTTTTCACATTAACTAACCAAGTGAAGTTACGGTTTCGAAGGATATACGTGAGATGTTGAATAGAAGTCAGTGTGTGCATGGAGTAAGACTTTGCAGTCGGTTTCTTTCCTCACCAGCCATTACTTTAAACGAGGTTTTGGCATCGAATCAAACAGTCTTAGCTAGCTCAACAAAAAGCCCAAATTCAGAGATTGGGACGAAGGAACCCACACTTGGAAGTCTCTTGGCCAACTCATCATCAAATGGGTACTTTCATTCAATAGCCCATTCGACATTCACTCCAAGTAAACCAGCAAATGCTGATAAGCAAGAAAGAACAAACACAATCAAGCAGAAGATACAAAGTCTTGTGGAGACAGAAAACTATGACACATTAATTGACTTTTTACTTCATTGGTCTAGAGCTCATGCAGACGAATCTTCAATGGTGCTAACGCGAACTCTCTCCAAAGAAGAACTTTCACAATTACTATACAAAGTCATCAGACATCAGATCTCCATTTTACATGATTTTACATTGAATTCACCCATTAAGAAGGCACGTAGTGGGATCAAAGTGAGCGGCAAGTTAGATAACATAAAAACCGATTTTAACTATGTGAAATCCAGAGAGCTATTATCTAAGGTCCGTCAGTTCTTCAGCTCGTTGCTCTATTCAGATAAGCAAGAATTTATCTACCATAATCAAAAAAGACATAACATATACCAATCATACTCTGCTACTGGGTACCAATTAACAGTCAATGACTATGAGAATTTGATTTATTTAGAAATGAATAATCTTAAGTTTGACTTGGCTTCGAAGTGGTTCCAGCATTTCGAACGTCAATTTCCTGATACCCATAAGCAGTTGATGACTTACAACATGTGGATGATGAAATTTCAAGTGTACAGTGGTGGATGCCCATCATTCTGGTCCATCTCAGAAACAGACTTGTCCTCGGAAACATTTTATAACCCAAGAAAATGTTTCTTCAATAATGAAATACCATTTCCCACGATATTCAATGATTTCTTGACGGCTTTCAAGAACCTGGGAACTAAGTTGGTTTTGAATAATGACTTCAATGAAACGTTACTATATTCTGTTGGGTACTCGAGAAATGTTGATTACTTGCATAAATTTATACAATCAAGATATGGAATAGATCCTGAAGGGAATATTTCGGCGAGTTTCAAGAAGTTGAATCCAGAAGACTCAAGTTACCCAACCGTTCGTATAGTCAAAGCAGCTTTCGTAGCATTATCTTTCAATTCCAGATTCTATGAGGGACTCAAATACATTAATGCTTTCCAACGTCATTATGATATCAATTTGAATGATTCCAAATCAAGAACTTTCTGGGAGCAAGTTTTCAGGTGGTGCAATATAACCACCAAGTTTGACCAGACAAAGGCATTGCCACATTACCTTAGACAGGTGACATCAGGAGGCAAATTGACACTGCTCACGTTGGAAGAAGCTAAAGAAGATGCTGATTTCGATTACGTTGGTTACCTCAACTTTATCAAAGATTTGCAAAAGCAAAGAATTGAAACATTTCAATCGTTGTGGAAACTTTATCTTGATAACAATGGGTTCTTCTCCAAGTACACTTTCAAGGTTTATCTGGACTTTTTGAAGGAAGAGATTGATGTTGATCATGTCGAGAAGAACTACTACGAGTATTTGCAATTACTTTCAAAATACTGGAACAAATACCAAACATCACCAAATTCGTTCAACAAGAGATCGGATTTACATTTAAGAACTGTAAAGGACTTTGATGATGCTATATATTCAATTTACATCGATACGATGAAGGGAGTGTTGGACTACAAGTGGAAGGACTCATTGGCAGGACAATGCCAGCCGATAATAGATAAGTGGTCTCTTGATTCGAACATGCAAGTGGAATTATCACAATGGTTTACAGAGTTGAGGTTGCCTCAGTACCAGGAAATGATGGAAAAGAAGAGAGAGGAGTTTATGATAAGCTTGAGGACTGAGGAGAAGGATGAGCCATTTTTGGACCTTATGTGATGGTTTCACTGAACTGATAGATCTTGTTATAGGAGTATAGCACACAACTTGTATAAATAGAGCTCTAATTTCTAATAAGTAGTACAACAAGTAGACAGTATTTTGAAGTAGTTTTGAGATTGTCTAGATAGCAGGGGAGGAAGAACCGACAGAATTATAGAACCAATTGTGAAATACCCATTCTGATGAACAGATCAGCTGTCGCTAAACACCAGAAACACAAGCAAGCAGCTTATATATAAACACATCTGCCTCTTCATGCCCTCCATAACCAACTACCTATTCAAACTTGGTAGCGCACGGGTCGTGTCTTCCGCCCAAAAATGTCAGGAATACGTGTACACTCACTGGACATTTTTCAATTTAAAAAGATCTACTTCCACCTTCTCCTCCACTATTGTTCAAACATCTTAATACATTATGGCTGCCGAAGGTATAGAAAAGATTGCTGAAGTTCCACTTGAGTTCTTTAAAGACGGATCTGCATTTGTTAGAAAGTGCCAGAAGCCAGACAAGAAGGGTATGTACAGCGATTACTCGAGGTGTCCCAGCTAATTTACCTGCCAGAAAATACTAACTAATGTCTAGAATACTTCAAGATCATAAGAGCTGTTGGTGTAGGCTTCATTATGATGGGTGTTGTCGGTTATGCTGTTAAGTTATTGCATATCCCAATTAGATACTTGATTGTTTAAATGCACGAACTCGTTCAAACGACAAGCCACCACTTCTAAGTTCCAAAGAGGTGGTTTATCTCCCTAATTCAATTCAATGTTCTTCATTTAGATCAACGGGTCTATCCGTGTATTATATCGAAATAGTAATGTATGTATTCTCAATACGAATTTCCAATGTATAAGTGTTGTCTGTAGGTGTGTTCTGATAGTGGACGTGCTGTCATTGCCATGGCAAAGAGATACATCCGGGCTTTATAATCGATGAAGTCTATGGTGTTGTTTGTCTCTTGAACAGCAATGCCATTCAATCTTATCAATCCTAATCTCTTAGAGTGGTCAGGTCCTCAGAAACTTACGTCGTGAACACTTCCAGGCCTAATCATCTTGTCGTATACTGGATCACATGATTGAGACTTTTAATTTTTTTTGTTGCGACATCGAGAGAGGCCTGAGCGAAGAGAGATGAGAAGAGAAGAGAAGAGATGGAGATCACTTTTACAAAAGATATACCAAGTCAAGACCGTTGCTACGTCCAGAATATCGAACAGAACAGATCAAGCAATGTCCCAAACTTCGACATTCGTGAAGAAATTGGCCTCCAACGATGGTGTTGTCAGAGACCTGGCCTTTGAAACATTGAAGAAGTACCTTGCTGGAAGAACCTCGAACAAATTAAGCTTACTTGATTTCGAAAAGTTATGGAAGGGGTTGTACTATTCGATGTGGTTCTGCGATAAGCCAAAGCCTCAAGAGAAATTGTGTGAATCCTTGGGTGAATTGTATTCTTCTTTCATACCTGCTGAATCATTTGGTCCTTTCTTGGAAGCATTCTGGAAGATCATGATCAAAGAATGGCCTGGTGTTGACAAATGGAGAGTAGACAAATACCTTTTATTAATAAGACGTGTGGTAAGACATAGTCTCATATTCTTACAGAAGAATTCATGGGGTTTGTCGAAGGAAGACGGAAAGGATTCCAACTTATTACAAACTTACTTAGACGTTTTGGAAAGAACTGTGTTAAGTGGAGCTACTAGTGTTCCAATGGCATTACCATATCATTTAACTGATATTTATCTTGACGAATTGGAATTCGTCATGTTTGCTGAATTAAGCGATTTACAGGAAGCATTGGATGATATAGATAGTGAAAAGGATGATTCGTACATAACCAAATTCCAACAGTTATACAAGAAGAAATTGGAAATTGCGCAAGAAGTTCCTATTGTTCAATTGGTTTCTCCATTTGCCAACATAAAAACCACCACAGACTTGAAAGCATTAAGAGAAAGAGCAAAGACTGATGTTTTGGAAAACGAAAGAATGAAGGACTGGGGTGTCATTGAAGATGAAGAAAGCGAAGCTGAAGAGAACGAAGAAGAAGAAAAAGAAGTTGAGGACGATGAAGCTGATGAAGAGGATTGGAAGGGATTCTAGTTCACCTGATGTAGATATAGATACGCCGAAAATAATACTTAAGAATTGGTACAAGTTGTAGAACTTAAACAGTCCCAGAACATGTAGATCCAATTGTCTTGCTCCATCAACACTTGGGGCTATCTGCGATGGGCATCTCCAAAATGAAATCTAAAAAAAATGTACTACTTACAGTGACCCAAGAGAGAAATAGATGAACCAATCCAAAGACAAACGATCGGGAAAGAACCAAGAAGGTGAAGTCAATCAATACATCCCCAAATTCATATCCTCGAAGCCATGGTACAGTGAAAACAAAGAGTCTGTTGTAGAGAGCGATGACTACCTCGCACATCAAAGGAAGGACCCCACACAAGTCCTAGATTACAGTATCCCCATAACCGGGAGTGGAATTAACGATGAGTTTGAAGAGAATGGAGCAATAAAAGTGAAGAAGAATGAAGACTATGACTCCAAGAGAGACAGGTGGTATGGATATGATGTTGATGAATGGAACCATACGCTCCAAAACTGGAACGAGATTCGTGCCCGAAAGCGAACTAAATTGCTTAAACTGCAGAAGTCCAAACTCCTGGAACTGGAGAAGATCGATTCTGACGATACAGATTATGAATTGGAGTTGATTGAATTGAATTTGGATCCAATTGTAATAAGATCGAATGCTAAGGAAGATACTTTAGAGAAAACATTGAGAGATCGCCAAGATATTCCAGCATATATCTACAATATCACCAGTAATGTCGACAACAAGATCCGAGTTGATTACGATCCTAAGTCAAGACTTTCAAAGAATTTAGAGAAAGGATTTCTTAATGACAAACAGCAATTCGTTAGGAAGCTAACAGGAGAAGGTGAAGGAATGACAAACCTTCAGAAGTTTTCATGGGATTTGAACAAAGAAGATCAAATGAGACAAGAACGTGCATTGATTGGCCAAACAGTTGTTGAAGATGATGAGTCAAATGGAACCGTATTCAACCTTGATTTAAGTCTTGAGGCTAGTCCAACATTAATGCTACTCAAGCAAAAGGCTGCTCGACAGGAGCAAGAGAACAAAGGTAATTTGAAGAGACAAGCATTACTTAACAAATACGGACTGATTGACAAGCTGGAATTGTCAGATCTGAACAAAGTAGCTTCAGAAAGTGCCAATAAGGCCACTAATTTGAAACGCTCCCGTTTCCTGGAAGACGTGCTAATTAATAATCATACTGCAGTCTACGGAAGCTACTATCATGATGGAAAATGGGGATATGAATGCTGTCATCAATCGCAGAAAGATTCCAAATGCAATAAATAAACCTCTACAGTAAGCCAACTTTGAATGCAACTTTGAAATCACTGAAGATTTAGCTAATAGAGGAGAGGGCGTTCCTGAGTTCTGCATGCCTCAACCATAAGACGGTTTTTTAAGAACCCAATTCTTCCACGTCCTTAATCGAATTGCGTTGTCACCATCAAGTATTTCCAAGTGTGATAACTCTGGTGACTGAATTGCCCTAAGTACAAGCTTCTTATTTGTTCCATCGTTAGTCAATGCTTGAAGTCTTTGAAATCTCATCAAGTCGGTCAATTCAATTGCACCGTTATCGACATTAAACAATGATCGAAGGTATATGTCTTTGCACAAGTTTTCAACAGAAAAGTAGTACTTCAATTGCAATTTTACCAACCGGAGCCGAACTTTATTTCTTGGTTGGAAATTAGGGTAACTTGTGGGGACTTTTTTGACTTTAGGTGAATTATGAACAATAGACTTTTCATGTTCAGGAGAAGTTGGTCTATCTGCAGAAATAGAAGTACCTTCAGTTAATGGTGAATGAACATAACATGTTGCTTCATTAATTGATGGAGAAACTGGTGAATGAATTGGCTTGGCTAAAGGATGTTGGTAGATTTGTGGGTGCATTGGCTCGCAATGAATTGGAATCATATGCGGGCCAATTGAAACCCAGTGTGTAAGCACAGGTGAGCTCATGGAGATAAAATGTGGTTGATTTGGTATTTGATCTGGTCCTTCCACATGACTTTTTCCAAACATGTCTGACGGGTATGATGACCCTACTAAAACCAAAGGTGCTTGGTTGTCTGCATGGGGACTTTGATATTCAAAAGGTGAAGTGGGCGAAGAATATCTAGAGCAAGATGAACCTGGTGCTAAGTTGATTTCCTGGCCCATCCTTTTATTTGCAATCAAATCGTGTGGTAACCCAAATGGATACGGACCAAATTGAGGATGCAAACACCTTGGATCAAATTGTTGTAAGGGTATCAGATTATTTTCAGGGCATTCTTCTTTGGCATTGAGGACCCTTTTTTCGATGGAGGAATCCCTTAACTCGTTGTCATCTGAAGATTTTTCAGAGTCAGGCTCTTTCGAAGGTTGAGGACTCTCAGTTGGTTTATCTTGTTCTTGTATTTCTGAAGAACTCCCTATGGGTGGGCTTGATATAGGTATCGATGGAAATGCTGTGTAGTGATGTAATGGAAGGAAATCAGGATAATTGAAAGGGCGGTTTAGGATTTGTGGGTAGCTGTAGAGAATTTGCTGAGCTGCATTTGGGATCGGATATGGTGGAATTTCATGAGAACTTTTGTATGGTAAATGGTCCTCCTTTGCATTTGAGGCTTGTTGTTTGTGCTCTTGGAACATATTAGGGGCCATTTGTGGGTGGGGCCAGAATGGAATAGTTTGCTGAGGGTGGTTTTCGAATGGGCTCAAAGGATCATTGGGGAACGCATAAGGTACTGTTTGATGGAAGGCATGATGGTGAATACCTTGAGGCGCTTGATGATGATCTCCAAGAGGAAACATTTGATAAAGATTAAAGCCCGGAGGGCCTAACTTCAAGTTTTCAGTACCAATGTTCCCTTCTTCTGAGTTCTCCTTTGTATTCACATCGCTGTTTGACACCGTCTTGCTTGACTTGAATGAATATTGATTTGCCTTAGTACCGCCAGCCAATAGATCCTTAGTGCCCATTGTTGTTCCAGCAGTGTTCAATTGTTTTGAGTCCCACGCATTGACTGGTGGCAATGGTGCTGGGGTCAAGCGTTTACCTAACCCGTCATTATCAAAGACCATGTCGCTGACTGTTGACCTCTTGGCGTCGAAACCAGTACCGTTCTGCTTGTTAACTAACGACAAGTTTCTCAATGGAATTGTATCAACCAACTTCTTCGTATACGTTTTGCTGGCCTGCCAACTAGAATTGATCTTCCTGGTTGCAGTAGCAGTAGCAGTAGCAGCAGATGGATCGGGAGATGCCATTGGTGATTGCAGAATTATTGGGTCCTTTGGCTGAAAGTGTCTTTCTTTCTCTTAAATTCTCCTCAAGTCTCTTAATCTTGCTCAACACACTCCAGCACTAGCAGTCTAATTACACTAGCCCTATAGTGTCTCTTGATCTTATCTCAAATATTCAGCTTTGCGCCGCCAAATTTAGCTGCAAAAAACTTGAAAAACTTGACACAATGTCGTCGCCAAGATCTACGATACGACACTCCATGCCCCATTGATTGGCAAAGTGGCTAACACGACGTTTGACACAGTGTGCTGCACCAACTCAGAGATCTTAGTGCAAAGGGGCACATGTGTCGAAGAGACAGTGGAGTGTGAGCAATAGAGTGCCAGCAAAATCTAAAGATAGCTAGCATCTTTAAGAGCAGGCCCTCTATCTGCTCTGTTGCTGCAGCATCATCGACCAAATCTGGCTGCACCACACGTGGGCATGGCCGCAAATTAATTCAATCGAGATGAAATTATTCATCGTGTGACTATCAAATGAACAGTCTGCATGGGCTTGGAAGAGGGACGAGGTGAAACGTTTGGCCACACGTTGACTTACTTTAATTAGAAGAAATCTGACCACCGTGCATCACTTGCTTATGTCATTTGTCGATTTGTACCACACACCTGGGATATTTTGCTAAACGTGGGACACTTGAAAGATATAAATGTGAAGGCATTCCCATTTATGGGTGAAGCACCTTAGGTTGGAATATGTATTTGGAAGCAGCAGAGGTTGTTTAGAGGTTATTTCGAGGTTGACAAGATATTTAGAAGTGGTTGTTTGTTGCGAAGAGCACCAGTGTACACCAAGACAATTTTCAGGTCCTCCTAGGTAGTGCAATAGATAGGAGCAATAGATAGGAGCAGCAGAGTAAGTGCAGCAGAGTAAGTGCAGGAGAGTAATAACAGCAAGAACTGCAATAGAAAGAGCACAGCTATACACCAACATGTTGCCTACTCCCCCGGTGTTGAAAACAACAATCATCCAGCTAAATAAAGATCTTGATTCAGACGAAAACAACTTTGAAATATTAACTAATGATTACCTTGACAAGTCCCCGGCTTCAGTGGCACTCGAAAGCACAGTCAATAACAGTAAGAACTCAAGTATGCAATCGAGGAAGAAGAGAAGACGTTCCTCTGTCAATGTCGATCAAGAAGAATTAGCCAAACGCAAGCATGAAACAAAGCAATTGCACTCCATAATTGAAAAGAAGAGAAGGATAAAGATCAACAGGGAGTTCGAAGCCTTGAAATACTTGATTCCAGCTTGCCGCAACACAACAGCATCAACGACTAACTCTCCAACAATCAAACCTTTCAACAAGCAACTGTCTCCAAGCTTGTCCAGCACTTCTTCGAATAATGGAAACAAAATCGACGGCATGTATAAGTTGACCATCTTGAAGTCGTCAGTAGAGTACATTCTTTACCTCCACCATATCATCCAGAAACAACACGATTGGTTAAACAATTCGAACATCAACTATGATTTCGATGTGGATTTCGCTCGTACTCCCTTGGATGTCAATCAGTATAGAGACATCGATAAAGATTTCAACTTTAAAACATTGGCGAACGAATTAGATCCTCTTGCAAGTTTCGACATCAATACAATCGAAGAAGAGAACCATGATAAGAATGAAAACGAACAAGAGGTTGACAGTGATGACTCCTCCAACAAATTGCCTTCTCCTGATGTGACCCCAGATATGGCTCCAATTCTAACCTTATTGAATAAGTACAAACAGAATCAGCCTCAAAATCAACTTCTACAACTGGGTCACCACTCAGATCTGTATAATCCACTGGGTTCTGTTCATCCTTCGTCGCTTTCCGTTATGAGAAAGCAATCGGTGCCTGTCTCCCCCTTCACAAACCCAATAAAATCATCCACAACCACTCCCGTACTTGCTCACAACAAGAAGCAAAGATTACGTGAAGCGAACTCTGCAAGCAAGTTTGCGTTGCCAGACCCTGCAATTAATCCGTCAATAGAGCTTCCTAAGAAAACCTTCAAATCGATTTCGAATAAGAGTGAAGAACCCACATCAGACTCTCATTTACCAACACCAACATCTTCTGTCACTTCAAACGTTCTGGAAATCAATGAATCAGAAGACAGCGAAAGTCGAAGGTTGTCAGACCAGGATGCGTGTGGAACATTGCTAGCCTTGAGACGATCAAATATCGATAGTCTATTGAATTAGATTCGTTAGTCAGTTTGTTTTCACAGTTTCGAACTGAGCACTATATATTGCTCAATTGTTTATAATTAGATCATTAATTGCCACTTTCCTCTTATTGATTATGTCGACAAGTTATTTAATTAATGATGCTTCCAACTTTAGTTCAACTTCCTTCACATTTTTAGTCTTAATGGTGGCTTGATATGACATTTTTTTTAGACTACAACTTTTAATTTTAATGTATGTCATGGAATAAGTGGAAACTCGTTGTAAGTTTGTGTTGCAGTTGATTTATAATTCTATGGATTTGTAGGCATTTGTAGTCATCCTTGGATGAAGCTTGGGGCCTTCTAGCTGTATTATATAGTGCTCTTTACAATGTTTCAAACTAACCATAGAAGTTATTCATGCATGGAACACTTCGGACTTGTTGTCTATGATGCACATATGCTCCGAACATGGAAAGCTGTGGCAAAAACCTCTGTGCTACTGTACAGCCTCTGGTTTCAGAACCTGCCTATAGTTTACAGAGCATCTTCTAGCAATTGGTTTTCCCTCAAATACTCAACGTACTCGTCCATTACGCTTGGCCAAGCAGCCATTTCATCATAATCTTTAAGTGTAATTGGATCATTCAGTATGACTTCCTTCACAAATAGATAAAACATGCTCCACATGTCTTTCGAAAATGGACGTGTATACTCTTTGCTTAGGAATTCGTACCATTGCTCTAATCTATTAGCAATACTTTCTTTTTGAGCATGATTCGAGAAGACATAGGGTAACAACAATCTCCAGTATTCGATAACCAATTCATAATCCAATAACTTCTGATTCTCGTTCTCTAATAGAAATCCAAAAGTGAAATTGTATAACTTTTGAAAACTTCTACTGTCGTCGCCATTTCGGTGTGTGTCTGTTAAGGTGTCTTGATAATAAGTCGTCATGAATGTCTTCATTGAAGCAATTGAAACAATGTTATTCTTGGTCCATTGAGACAAAAACAGTGTTTTGGGGAAAACACCCATGCTTGGACTCTTCAAGAAGTATGCCAATACCAAACTTTTCAAGTCTTCTGGCTCGATCGCTAAATCATTCAAGTAGTTCATAGTACCGTCGATGTCGATCTGGTTTGGATCATTTGGATCTTTGTATCTATTAAATAATGCGACCAATGACAGATTGTACTTCTCTGTTTTAGTTGATTTTGCTCTGACCTCCTCTTCTGCTAAATATGCTTCCACTGCATGTCCAAGGTTATGTCGATACTTCTTGAGATATTGGTTTGCTATCTCGGCCGTCACACCAGTGATTTGCATGAAATTCTTTGCTGAACTTGACTATAATTGGGTTAGTTAGCGTTCTAACACCTTAATTATAATAAACATACCATTATATTGACTTATACTATTCTATAAAGTACCTTACTTCGTCTGGTAACATTTAGACTTCAATTTTGAGATTGGATGTCGCTCCAAAAAATCGATACGCCAAACCACAATCAAACTGGTGTGAGAAGCTCTTCCTCAAACAGATGCTTCAAAGTCAATTGAAAGAATCTATTTCGCGAATAATACCAAGACCAACTCTAACAGATTTGTCCGAGAGTCAACTGGAAATAGATAATGATATTCATTTCCTACTAGATTGGCTTCATCCATACTTCCCGCAGGTAAACACCAACGATGGTAAATGGCTGATAACAAAGAATCAAGTAGATCCGCCTTCACAAAGAGTGAAAGCCGCAATGAGAAGTTGCATGAAAGATGATTCTAATCAAACTGGCTTCATGAAACTATACATAAACTCTGTCAATGTTGAGTTCTATACGTTCTTTAAAGATCATAGTTTGAATCTGTTCTCGTTTGAAGATTATTATCATATGATAAAGGGCATAAACGATTACTATTCTTATTACATCGACAATATGAAATTGAACACCCTAGCAAAGGACTTGTTCCAGCGGAATATGAATTCTTTAATCCATTCTCATCTTATCGTTCGCCCTACGTTGAAGCCTTGTCGTGACACTCCCCAACTCACCTCCAAACACGCAAACCTGTCTCAGGCAAGTGTTCCTCATTTCCTCCAATGTTTGCTGGATTACTTATACAATTCATTATTCAAGTCGTCCAATGTTCTCAATGGGATTATGAGCAACGATGATATCAACACAATCGACATAATAACGCTACTCTTCTCTTTGAATTTCACTAACGAAGTCAACTACATCTTGATCCAGTTGTCAATAAAGAAAATTAAAGATTTCATAGCGTTGAATTGCTTATCGGTATGGAATAAGCCGTTATTGAATATTATCAATGAATTTATTCAAAATGAGATATACCCAAACTTCTCTCTCATATTAAAACATGCACCTAATATCGAATTCTTCGACGATGTCTATTTGTATGAATTGATCAAAATTGCCCATGATGAACTAGTCTCGGTTCGTATTAGTGAAATATACGATATGATCCTAGACTACGATTCAAGTATGCATGGACTTGAAGAATTACATCATTGCCTACTGATAAAATATAACCACCATCATTATAATGAAGCATTGAATGAGTCTTCACCTCAGAGAAGTTATCACCATTCGCAGATCAATAAAATCCAAATACCTCTTTTCCCAATGGGCGCTCCTCAGTTCAACAGTACAACCCAGCTGTTCCAAGGCATGAACAACAATAGCATCAACGATGTGACCAACTTGTCAAAGTTTTCCTACTTGGCGAACTATTCATTGAAAACGCAGGCATATCAACGTGCAAAATTGGTGGATACTTTTATTACAAAGTGTAATTCAAACTTACTACATTCAGGAGTAGATACAGTGGATGTTGTGTCTACTTACACCAAGACAATAAAATCATTTTTGATCATCGACCCAAAAGGTGTTTTACTAGATAAAGTCGTAAGACCCATTAGATTATACTTAAAAACTCGTGAAGATATTATTGTGAAACTTGTGCATGGATTATTAGACGAAGATGATAGTCTGAATCAGCTAATTGAGTTGGTTGGCGAATTGAGGAGCTCCAAAGCATCGATGAAATACAAGAGGAGGAAAATTAATAGCAACACTCGTTTGGATGAATCTGAGCCTGATATTGGATGGCATCCTGATCCAATTGATGCATTGCCAGATTTTAAGAAGGGGAAAGTCACGGATATAATTGAATCCCTCATATCCATATTTGATTCTAAAGAAATATTCATTAATGAATTTACGAAGTTATTTGGTGACAAGCTAATAAATTTGCACAACTATGACATTTCAGAAATCAACGAACAATTGGACTTGTTGAAGGCAAGATTTGGTGAAAATGAGTTTACCAATTTAGATATAATGATCAAGGATATCAATGACAGTAAGGCTGTCAATCAGTCCATCAACGGAAGAAATTTCACTTTCCACTCGTCGATTTTATCTCACCTTTATTGGCCGTCGGTCCTTGGTAACATTAACCCTGCTATAGACAACTTTAATTTACCTGGGTTGATCAAAGATAAGTTTGAACTGTTTAACAGTGAGTTTTCGCATTACAGGCGTGGAAGATCCTTGAAGTTGCTACCCAGCTTGGGATTGGTAAAGTTGCAATTGGAGATCAAGAACCATTCCGCAACATTTGAGGTTACTCCAGATAAGGCCGCCATTATCTTGTTGTTTGACGGGAAGTCCAATGAGTTGTCTGTTGATTACATCGCTTCCACGTTGAACATGTCCCCTTATATGGTTTCAAGAGGCCTTAATTTTTGGGTGCAAAAAAAAGTCTTGCTTGAACTCACGAAAACGTTGTACATTGCAAATGATGATGAAGATGATGATGAAGTTGATTATGAGATTTTACCGAATTCTGCTCCTTCAAGCTCAACCGATACTCACGTTCAAAGCACTGAAACAAGGGAATCTGATAAATTATCGATTCTATTACCATATTTGAACACTATATTGGAAAGTGTCAAAGCACCTCTGTTTCAGAAGCTTAAGAATTTGCTTGAATTGACCGTTCCAAAGGACAAAGTGGATTTTGGATTAATCACAGATGCTGCATTGGAGATATACTTAGACAAATTAGTTGATGCCAGATACTTGGTTTTCAAAAATGGTTCATACATGGAAAACGAAGGAAAGTAATATATCTTTCTTGATTGCTATATAATACAGAAAATATAATTTTAATAGTGATCATTTGCTACTTATCGTAGTTGGTTCCATTTGAATTTCCAATATTTGAAATATTCTGTTCGTACTCCGCAGATGGTTGAAGTTTTCTGGGGGCTCTTGTATCGTCAATAGAATAACCTGGTACTCTAATATTCCAATTTCGCTCCAAGTGCAATTGGAAGTCCCTCAAATCAACCTTCTTCACCTTGCGATGCTTAGCTAAACGGCACGCAAAAGCAGACACAGAAGTAACAAACTCATCAGCTAAATCAAGCAATAAATCTTCAACATCATTGTCGACGGTAGGCTTGACATCTCCTTCTGTTGCAGCAATTGAGGCAACTAAATCTGCTAGTTTTCTCTTTGTCAACACCCTACCACCATTATCTGGGATATTTGCAGGGGTTATGTTAGGGTTATCATATTGACTCATCTTTATTGCTGGAGACCCCATTGAATGTCCAAAACTAGATAATGAGGTTGAGCCTGTGGTCATTGATGGCCGTATCAAACCTCCCATTTTTGAAATAGAAGACATTTTGTTTGCAAGTGAAGTAGGCGCTAAGCTGGGATTTGTTTTGACAGGAATAAATCCACTTGAGTTAGAATTGAGGTTACCACTAAGATTCCTATTAATATTGCTTATTGGGAGTGATTTCTGAGATATAGAATTCGCAGAAGGGGTAAGTGACTTGTATAGTGGTGCCATGCTCGCATTATTATTGCTGGTAACGCTTGGCTTAAAAGAATTATCTGAAAGTGAACTCGTTGAAGGCATTTTGTTGAGTACGGAGTTCCCTGCTTGCTGCGACGTGTTTAGTCTTGTGGCATCCTGCTTAAGTACAGGTGGACTCGGTGGGCTTGGAGTCCTAGTATTCAGACCACTGCTGTTATTCCTATTCAGAAGATCATTGGTAAAATATTGTATAAGTTTCTGGAATTTTGGAACGTTTGGCCTTAGCTTTTCTATCTCTGATTCAAAGAAACTAATCTTAGACGGATCTGTTGTCTTCCTTTTATCTTCTTCCAAACTAGTAATTGAGGATTCCAATTGCTCTAACGAAGCTTTCACTTTATTGAGTTTGTCTATGGTAATCACCGTGCTCTTGGAATTGGTATTACTTGACCCAGAAATGTCGTAGCCAGTGTTTGCTGGGGACGATATCGATGTTGGTGGCGATGGCAGTGCTTTCGTTTCTATGTTGGTCTTTTGTTTTGGATTTGTCAATGTGTTTACTTCTTTTGCTACATTGGAATTGGAACCCGGTGTTCCCACTTGCACCTTTGTGCCAGTGGCAACTGGAGTATTGCCTGCCGATACTGGTGTTGGGTTTGATGCGGCTGGGGATGCAACGGGTGAATTCAGTTCCAGTAACGCTTTCTGCTGCAGTTGGTAATTGATCAATATTTGCTTGATGCTTTCAGCCTTCGCATAATGCATCTTGGCCTTCACTTTATCATCTCCAGCGGCTTTGGCGTATTCCATTTCTTTACGCAACGCTTGAGCTAATGCATGCGCCTGTTGCGGTTGGAGTGTGATATTCCTAGGAGTATTGGTACCACTGTTCGAAGCGCTTGCTCCACTGTTTCCGGCCGGCGTCGATTCAGCCGATGCTGGAGAACTACCATTCCTATTTGAATTACTCATGTTCAGCGTTGGTACATCCTCTTGTTGTGCTTCGACTTTCACACTTCAAATTTCGCGGTAGATTCTCTTAAGGTGGTGGATGTCGCTGAAATGTCGCATCGTGGTACTATACTGCTTTGGTAGTTGGTGATTAAGCTATATCCTGTTTTATAATTTCTACGCTTCAGTCGAGAATGGTGTAGTTATGATGTTCACACCAAATCGGAAGTACCCACCATTGAAAACTAAAAATTGGCTTTAAATGCTTAGATTTATTTAACGTGCACACTGTAATGCTAAATACTCATGGTTTGTCTATTGTCTAAAATGTGTATCCATCTGTTTCGAATCTATAATGCAAAACACCTCTCAACACTAAGTTCATTGTTACCCCACCAGTGAGGCATGTTTACTGTCCTGCCCCAAGAGAAGAGAATGAATATTAACAAGATTGTCAAATTGTACCCTGTATCCAAAGCTGCAGCTAAAATGTAATTGTAACGTTTCCAAAGATCATGTCTGTAATTGAAAGCCCAATACATTGTCGCCGTACCACCAATGAACTTTGAGAAATACCCCGTAGACAAGTTCCCATAGAACTTGCTCATGCTCGAAAAGAATACTGTAGTATTCCATAAGTTGAAGCGTAACCTAGAATTGGGGAACCTTTGATGCAACAAGTAAATTGAAATTGGAGCAAACAATCCCATTACAAAACCATACGGAAGCAATGGATACTTCTCAAAAAGTCTTGATGGACCTAATACAACATATTGGATTGCATTGGTATGATTGATTGTGATGAGTTGGCCTGTCCACTGATGTAAAGGGTCTACCTTAGTTCCATTTAAAAATTCCTTCTTTGTTTTCAACACCCACTTAAGCACAACATAGTTGATCGGGATACCAATCATTTCACCGTATAATTGCGAGAAGAATACTGCTCTTGGTGGTAAATGATTATAGAATCCAAGTCGCATACATTCCAAGTGGTACTGAGCTCTGTACCATGCATTACCTCCTATGCTTCCGAACACAAGAGCTCCAGCAGGGTGTTTATGATCAAAATTCTGGATCATATACCCATATACCAATTCATTAAATGTTCCAATCGCTAATTGAAAGTTTGACAATGCATAAAGCCATGCTAATGGTGTGACTATAATAGATCCCATTATAAGGGCAACAATGCAACACCACCAAGGCATATACATATATCCATTCAATAAAATTGTCATCAACGTTGCAAATGCAATAAGAAATAGAACCAAGTACCACCAATTAGGCACTTCCTTGTAATTTAATCTTAACGTGTTTAATCTATCAACAGGAATTTCACTTGCAGCCTTAGAGTTCTTAAATCTAGAGTAAGACAGTTTGAATTTGTCGAATCCAAAGAGAACTACCCAAGTGATTCCACTAACATATGCCGCATAATCAAAGAACATATTCCAAGCCCTTTGTGCACCGATATGGACAGGCCCGTAATGTTCATACGCTGTTAAATTCAATTTCAAGTCCGAAGTCAACAACTCATTCGTAGGATATATACTTCCATTTGAAAGGAACAATGAGTTCGACATAAGACCGTACTCGAAAGTTCCTAAGTTTCCCCATTTCACTAAAGGAATCAATATCCAGGCACCAAGAACGAAGGCAACAAACTGAATCACTTGGATCCAATAAGGATATAACATTATTTGTGCAGTTATATTAGCCCAGTCAAGTGAAAAATTAAGAACACCCATACCACCCATTCCTGAGCCTATAAAGTTCAAGGTTTGATTATAAGGAGCCATCCAACAAAGTAATGCTAAACTAGATGACATCGGAAAGATGAACTCAGGAAAGAATTGCCATGTTGCTATCGTGAGAAGGACCCAAAAGAATACCTTCATCTGCTTGGCACCTAATTTCAGGTTCGATTTACTTTGAGATTGGAAAAGGGCAGTTTGCATCAAAGCTTGTGGCCAGGTCAATTCTGTATCATACATTAATGTAGATTTTGCAATTGCAGCATATGAATACCCCACAAATACAATGGAGAACATAAATGGTATAGCAACCTTTGCTGGAATGGTTTCTCCGAAGTATAATTCTACAAGAGATATAACGTTGGTAGCCATGCTTCCTGTTGCACCGCTATTTGCAGTGATAGTTACCATTGCAGTTTCTTTGATTGACCATGGTCCGGGGTTCAAGTTGAATCGTATGAACGGCAATCTAACCTCTTTCTTAGGTAGAACTCTAGCTAACCATGCGCCTGCCCAATGGGAAGCAATCTGGACGAAGAATATGGAATATGCTGCTGAAGTGGTACGGTAGGCATTCAATGTGTCAATGAATGCTCCAGGCACTATGAACAAGGTTGCTAGTAAGAAGTAGCGGAATGTTATAACTGGGATCAGTGGATCATCTCTCAATGGGACCGTTTCACGAATGACTTCAGGTAGCATGAGTACATCAATATCGAATTGTTGACTTTCATCTTCCTCCTCCTCGGATGTTGAGTCTAGGTAAGCAACGGATTCGTATGTTTTGATCGTATCTATTGATTTAGTTGATCTGATAGTGTGTGATGATTTCACTGGGATCAAGAGTTGAACCTCGTCAGCATCGCCATCTTCTAGTTCCATGACGATCTTTGTTTAAAACTTTCTTGCACACACAGTCCCGTACTTGTTCCAGCAACTTCAAGCATATATATACTCCTCTTTCCTCCTAGATTATTGTCAGCTTTATCTCTAATGGTATTACTAAGGCATCGCTGCTGAGAAATCACGTCAAAAAAACTGTGGCGTCTCAAGTCGTGTCGTATTTCGAGGTGCCGAAGCTGCGTTTCTTTTGCATTTGTGTTAGAAATCCAAAATCCTTTCTAATAGGATTTGTATATCAGAATTTGCAGCCAGGTGTTCTGGGTTGCCTAGTTTGTCCTCGATTAGAATATCAACAAGCTTCCTTAGTCTCTTGATTAGTACCCCATTCTTGCACCACGTACGAATTGGCATCCAATTATCAAGAACAATACCAGGGGACGTGCGACCTTTGTCAATGTAGTTCACCAAGTTGTATGATAAATCTCCTCCAAACAATAAAGTTGCAAGTGTTGAGGTAGGCGTAACATCTCTTAAATAGAGTTTGTTGGTTTGGTGCGACGAACAATACACAATGAAAGAAGCTTTCAAGGCCGGATTACTTTTCTTGACGGTGGGGGTCAATGCAGCATATAACTCTCTGGCCTTGTCATAATCAAGTTCCCCCTCTTTATTGGTGGCCTTCTCAATTATATCTCTTGAGAATGTATTCTCAACTTCGGAAGTTCCAAACAATACAGAAGATGGATGGATAAATGCTCGCGTGGCCGGGTATTTGGTACCGGTATCCTCTTCAGCATCAGTATTTGGTTTCGGTGCGATGAAATTTTCATTTCTCAACCAGTACTTAGTTTTCTTCTCATCTGGATCTAAAGCTACGGCACCAACCAGAGATTTGAAGAACTTGGGATCCGGCAATTGTACTTGTGCAATCTGTGGATAATAAGCCCCTGTGATAACAGATCTAACCACGGAGAACTTGTTACAATTTCTATTCAAATTCTCCAAGTCTCCTTTCAATGGAATAAACCCTATGTCCTTCAAGATCGAAATATACTGCAATCTCACGGAGGCAATATCGTTCATCTTCATGTAAGATAAGTAGTTATCAGTTAAGAATTTTTTAGCATTTTTACCTGCTTTCTTTATGTCTTGATACTCTTGGAATGCAGCAGCAACTGCAACAAAGTCACCTTGACCCTGAGAGAACTTGTTTCTTACCTGCTTTATCTCTTCTTTTTGTTCAAAACTGGTTGAAAATGGGTTGCCTGTAGAGCTCATGGCAGCTAAAGTTAGACAAACATCAAGACACCCAAATATACAACCCAAGATCAACAATTTACCACTCTGTAAATCAGTTGGAATAAACGACAAGTACTTCCCAAGATGAGACAAATTGTCATGCACCAATGCACCAATATCATTCAAGAACTTCTTAGAGTTTTCTAATGAAGATGAGTCTGGTGCATCCAATCCACTATTCAAGAACTCTTCAACATTCTTGATCCCCATTGATTTCACAATCAAATATAAGTTCTCCAATCTTGTTCTCTTAATTTCGGGAATTGGCTGAGCTCTCATGGCATCTACGGTATCTCTAGTGTACATATGATAACAATTACCATTTGTCACACGTCCTGATCTACCTCTTCTCTGTCCGATTTCAGCACCAGAACACCAATCCTCCACTAATTTTGTAGTGTTCTGTTTAGGGTCGTAGAACATGGTCTTGGATCTCCCACTGTCGATGACAACCACACAATCAGGAATAGTGATAGAAGTTTCTGCAACATTTGTAGAAACAACAATTTTTCTAGATCCTTTTGGTGCCATATGGAAAACTCGTTTTTGGTCTGAGTTAGTCAACGCAGAATGTAATGGAAGAGCCCAACACTCAACGTTCTTCTTGGAAAAAATGGTAGTTATCTCTCTAATACATTTATTAATTTCCATGATACCTGGAAGAAAGACCAAAATAGATCCATTATTGCCTTCCTTCTGTAACTGTTGATGAACGTGCAACGACAAGTTGGCAATCAAATCATAATTTAGGTTACCAGCCTGGAAGAAAGTAGAGTCTGCTTTTGGCTTGACAATCCCATCGTATGTTTTCATAGAGTAGTCCAAATCTGATAAAATTGTATTCAAGTAGTAATCTTTGATCGGAAATGTTCTACCTTCAATGTGAATATGATTTAAAGGAGTATTGAAGAAGTTTTTAAATGTATTGATATCAATTGTGGCAGACATCAATACTATCTTCAATTTTGGGAACTTGTTCATGACCTTCTTAAGAATTATTAACAAGAAGTCACTATCAACAGACCTCTCATGTACTTCATCCATAAAGATGTAGCCAAGATTGTCAAAAATGGAGGTACCACCGGAAGACAAGAACGATTGCAACATTCTCAACAAGACACCTGTAGTAACAAACGAGATACGAGTTTCCTTACAAGTTTTATTCTCACCTCTGATTATATAACCTGTTTCACGCCCCAACTTGTCCACACGCTCTTCAGAGATTCTTTCTGCCAAACCAATTGTTGAAATACGTCTTGGTTGAGTACATATGATCTTTGAATTAAAGTCACCATCCAAGTTCAATTGATCCAAGACAAACTGTACAATTTGAGTAGACTTACCCGAACCGGTTTCACCAGTTACAATTGTAACCTTATTGTCATTAATCACTGAAGTGAGTTGTTCTCGCTTATTCCAAGCTGGTAAACCAGCTCTTTGTTTCAAGGAGGCCTTCATTTTTACAGATTGTAACCTTTCTTTATAGTTTGCAGCCATTTCCTTAATTTGAGATTCACTGAGGTATGTACTCCTTTGACTATTTCTCAGCAGTTTGGTATTCAGAGTCGAATCACTCTTCAGCAAGGAAAGATTTTGCATTTTCTTCACAAAAGTACCTTCTATTAATGCGCCTGGGTGGTCAATCACCTTTATGATATTGATCTCCAACCATTCAACTATGGAGAAAATAAAACAATCTCCAATGAAACCATGTGAGATGATATATTTACATAGTTGTTTCACAATGGAGATCTTAATATAATTCGCCAAATTATAAGTTGGATCGTTAACGATGACATGTATACCAGGCAATTCGATAGGATAGTTTTCACTCTTGAACAAGCGTACACTAAGCAACCCCTTGGGCAATTTTTCTGCGTTTAATGAAATTGTCACTATCTCTTTGGTAGGAGTAAAGTACTCAATTTTATTTGATTCCAACATTTGAATTCCGTCTATTTCCTGCTCCCAAAGTTCTTGGGAGTCTAAATTTGCATCAATGGGCTCGTTCATGATGAAGCCAGCTAGTCTGTGCGTTAATTGCACGCAAGTTTTCAATTCATCGTTATCATTCTTTTGTAACGTTGTCAAAATCTCATCCTCATCGATTCCTGACTTTCTAATTCTACCAACCAAATATTCGAGTTGGATATTATTCGAGATCTTAAAGGTGGCTTTTGAGTCGTTCTCAGACTTTGAAAATAATGCCGGTAAATCGTCCTCTGGTAAATGGAATAACAACCATTCCAAAGCATCTATGTACGTACCAGTGTAATTAAAGGACTCCTTGATATGGGGTTCACGGAATCCCAAAGCTTTCAAAGATTTTAAAAATGCGCTCGAGTTAGATCTAGTGGAAAGAAGTTCCTCCTGTTGGTCTTCCAATATCCATTGTATATGTTTTTTGATCAGCGTTTCGATAGAAGAACGAATATCAACAGGAAAATCGATAAATGGGGCATTGGCCCATACCTTTTTGGGGAAAGTAAGCGTATGCTCCACGTTGAGATCAGATATGTTCGAGGTTTCTTTTGTTGTGACTCCCTGAGACTTCAGTTTCTCTGATGGCATGCTTATTGTGGGAGTAACCGAAATGGTTGGCTTCTTTACCTTCAACTCATTCTGCTGTTTTATCAATCTTTCCTTTTCTAACTTTTCATTGCGCTCACGCTGATCGAGAACAGCTTGGAATGGATGGTCTGTGTACTTGGAATCATGCTTGAATTTGTTCTCCTTAAGTAGCTTTAATCTTTCCTTCTCGAGGTCGGACCAATAGCTAGCAAATATGGTAGGAAGAACCATCTTCATATTCTTAACATAGTTGATTCTGTAAAGAGCATATGTAGCACAATAATGCCTAGCTTCGTTTGTTGTTTCCTTAGGCTCGTAAAGTGGTGCTTGTGGAGTCATATCAACACGGACCGTTTCCTTGGTCTTTGGATGTACCCACAGTAATTTGGCAGTGCAAGTATAACCTTGACCCCTCTTGCGCATATCATATTCAACTCGACCCCATTTCAGCTTCTGGCAATGCTCGTTTAAAAAGGTTACAGGTAACTTGCCAGTCCAACCAAAGTTGTCACCGATCACTTTACCTCTAGTTGGTTTATCAGCTTCTGGAGGAGGAGGGGTTTCGCTGGCATTTTTCAGCAGCTTCTTCGATTTTGCAGGAGCCGGCTCTGGAGCAGGAGTAGCTGCTTTCTTTTTGGCCATCTTGGATGTTCAATTCTTCAAAATCAAGTCTCTTTAGCTCGTGGGAGTGGTGTGAAACTTGAAGAGTTCAACTTTTCAGGGCATCCGATATCAGATCGATGAGATGGCGCTACCAAATTCGATGTGACAACTAGTGTATAGGTTGAGTGGATGGAAGTCTTGGGAGTTGGGTTGGAGAGCATGGTTGATAGTAACGGTGAGTGGTGATTGGTATGGTTTTGGGGCTGTGAGTTCTTTTCTGGTTAATTGGGTGTGCTGATATCTAGTATTTGATGCACCTGAGTCAAAGACAGTAAGCATGAAGATGACGTTGACAGTTATGAGGTTGGGAAACAGTGGAGCAGATAACATGCATGAAAGAAGCTCGTATGAATGTGTTTAAGAGTTGAGCAAGCTTACTTCTGCTCTTAGGGAATTGGCATGTAAGTGTTAAAATGTAAGCTCTTCTGGTGGTGCTCGTTCAGTACCGTTATCCATTCTGAGCTTGAAATAGTCAAGGAATTCGAACTCCTAGTATCTCTGAAAGTGTTATGGAATTCAAAGAAACCCTAGCTCTCGATATCTTGATACAGTTCTTCTTTTGACAGTGCTTGCCTGTTGTTATAGCTCTGCCTCCATAAAGAGCCATACTCTACTAATGAATAAGAATGAAGATGAAACCGCGAACCACCTATGCCTAACCACAACCCTCTATGTACCAGTTCCTACATTGCCATACTCTCACCGTAAAACACTTTTCTTCAGTACAGGGCACCTTTCGTGATGCTGTGACACTCAAATTTGCGACAACTTGAAAAACGTCAAAATTTGCAGCCGTCTTGTTTCGCTTTCAATGGAAAGATACGAATAAGTTACCCCAAGACATCCCCACGTTTCAGTCGACCCAACATTTGGTTGTCTATGTATCCGTTTCCTTGATGATATTTTATCAGCTGAATGTATGTGAAGGTGAGATGGGGTATAATCATAGGTAAACCTGCAAGGCTTTCTTTCTTTTGTAGTTACTACAACTCGTTGAAGTAGGTCAGATGTAGTGATAAAACAGCACAGAGGAAGAACCAAGGTTAGGAACGCAATCCCCAGGCAAATCTTCAATCTTCACCCTCTAGAGAAACAAAACTTGGAGAAAGGGCAAAACGAGGCTGGGATTACGCAGAGATAGGCACCTTTTACTCTGCAGTTTGCCTATAAAAGACGTGATTCTTTTGTGGAGTCTGATTCGTGTGATTTTTTGGCCTGCAATGTGTAATGTATGATGAAAATTGAAGTAGGAACACACTCGTTTAGTAATCAAACTTGAACACTAGTAGTTTATTTTATCATCTGTAAGAACTTGATAACATTTACGCTAATTCGCTATATCTTTTCCCAAGAAGAAACCTTTTTCCATAAAGACAGCTGATGGATGGTACGAAGAAATGAGAGGTCAATTTGATGTATATACGGTGACGGAGATCCGCTAGATTGGCTGAAGAGCAGGAATGACGAGACGTTGAATTGAGACTGAGAAAAGACAGAGTAGAGACTGAGCAGAGAAGAAACAGAGTCCAGACAGAGACTGAGAAATTGGGTGCAAGGTTACAAGATGCAAAAAACACAACCCAGAACAACAGCAATTGAAAAAACCGAGAGATACCAACAAAAGATACTCACTGGCAGCACAATTTCAGCAGCAGTCCTTATCGTACCCCGTCCACCATCCACTGCTCTTACACAAGCTTTTTTGCACCCATCCAAATAATCAGAGTTTCTCGGAAATAAGCTTTCCTTTTTGGATGAGGAAGCTGCAGCGCCGGCGATTGTGGTGAAGGTTTAGTGCCGACTTTAGAGCAAGAGTGAGATCACTGTTGCCGTCTCCCTGTTCCGTTCCCACAATTATAAATTATCAGAGAAGTCTCGAAGTTGGAAGATAGTGGGCAGCATTCAGGGAATCAGATGTAAGAGTAGGATGGAACTGGATAATCGTGAGGAGAATCAGAGCGAACATGAGCTCAACTGTCATCTAAGGCATGTTCATAGAAGACATACTCATGGAGGTGAAAAATACCATGCTGACAGTGCGATCTGCATTAGTAATGATGGGTCTGGGGCTGTTGGGTATGCTGGTGCTGCCACTGGCCCTCCGGTGACAACCAAGAAGAAGAGAGTGGCCAAGGCCTGTGATTCATGCCGTATCAAGAAGACCAAATGTGATGGTCACCGTCCTTGCAATAGATGCACAGCAGATAACAATATCTGTGTGTTCGTGAGAAAGACGAAGAATAAAGAAAAGACCCATCCTGCTGGGTATGTTGAATTGCTAGAGGCAAGAGTAGATATTGTCACCAAGAGCTTGCACAAATTGGTGATGCTTAGTGCTCCTCATCTTCCGTTCCTTAGTGAATTGGTTCATGTTCAAATGGCCCTCAATGCAAAAGACCCAAATATGACGTCAAACATCTCCTCTCGTGATCACGAAGTGGGAAGAACAGATGATGGTATGAACTCTCCATCTGACTCGCCTAGATCCATCCTTCCTATCAATACCCTCATATCTTGTTTGATTTCAGAGCATGGGTTATTGGATAATGAGCCCATATATTGGGACTCGGGTATAGCCGTTGCTGCTGGGCTCTCTCCTTCCAATGTCGAAGCTAGCTCCAAGATATTTGCTGAACATAACTTGGAAAGAAGAAGTAATCAAGACGATACTGACCTGCCAACGGGCCTTACCAGTAACCTACATGCAAATGCCACCTCCATTGTCAAACTCGAAAATGATGAAATATTGTACCCAAAACAATCCCAACCTCGTCGCCAAAGATATCCTGTCATTTACAACTCTCCAAGCTCGTTAGCTGAGGAAATGTGTCAACGAGAAATGGCCCTTGCTAAATACCTGACGTTTCCCGTGGGTGTCGATGTACCGGAGAGGCTTTTGTTAAATCGTTCAATTTCCTTAGATGAAAGTTCACCTGTAAAACTAAATCTTTCCAAGTCAAATACAAAACCCTTTTCCAATCGTCCCTTGTCCTTATTCATGAATTCAAACTCAAACGAGTGCATTTCAAATTCAAATGGAGGCAATAGATTTGAAAGAAATCTGTCATCCAGTTCCACATCCTCGCCTTCAGCCAAGTTCGAGAATCAGGGGCTTACCATGCAGGGAATGTTTAATCAACAACAGTTGTATAACCAAGAGTTATCTTCACCATATATTACTTCACCGCATCATCCAAATTCTCTGGCTATAATGCAAATTCAAAGCTCTACTAGTCAATCCATGCACCGATTATCTAACACAGCTCATAGACCAAACCCATCTGCACAGATAGACGGCCACATAAGCAAACCAACAAAGAATAGTAATTGGAGATTGGGCTATTCTGGCACAAGAAACACTAGCCCTTATTCAACAACTCCAAACCTGGATGACTTCCTGAATGCTTCAAACTTTTCGACGCCTTCGTTACAGCAGGGATCCTTTCCACCTACTTATCACCCATTATCGCTTTTCGAGAAGACCGAAAGTTACTCTAGTTTATCACTGCAACTCAGAAACAACAATGACGTTTTTGGCGAATCTGATTACGAAACTAGCGATACGGTTGTTATGGAAGGGAACCGGATGCGTCTCCCAAATCATGATTCGTTTGATTTTAACTCAAGCAGCTCCCCGTCTTTCTTCGATTCGGTAACTCCTGTTTTATCCTCAGCATCCAGTGCCCTACCCCAGGCTGAATTTCATCCTTCACAGGTTGTAGGGCAATCGCACATTCAGCGAGTTAGCACGAATGGTTTTGCTGGGGACGCATTGTTTCTCGGTCAAATGCTTCCTGATCAACAAATGGAAGAAGATGAATTTGAATAGTTCATTATCAACCCGAGTGAACCATTTAAAGGATTATAAGCGTCCATGTATTATGATTTTAATGAACTACAGTGTATTAGTGTTCATTTTATATTTAGAACTTGGCTTCACTTCTTATTTATATAAAGTTTCAAAATAATGAATACCACTGACATAATTATGTATTATTGATATCAATGACATTTTCAATTCTATAGTTTTAGAGGTGAGCAGTACACTTTACTATGAATATATTACTATGAATATATTACTATGAATATATTGGTAACTACAGATCCTTGTGTATGTTGAAACTAAGGAGCATCGGTGCACTCCCAGTCTGTTGGCTCATATGCGTCTGGTTGGTCAATTGCAGCAATTTCCTCAGTAGTCAATTCAAAATCGTTCACATCCAAGTTCTCCTTGAGCCTAGAGATTGTTCGAGTCTTAGGGAGAGGTATATAACCTTTTGAAAGAGACCATTTGATAAGGACTTGAGCAAAGCTTTTGTTGTACTTTTGAGCAATTTTGTCTAAACTGCTTGGTTCAGAAGAGCCTAGCTTATAACCATGGGTCAATGGAGCATAAGCCTCCACCTTTATTCCTTGCTTCAAACACCACTGAGCCAATTCAGTACGCATTACCCAAGGACTGATTTCGATCTGATTTACAGCAGGCCTTACAACCAACTTTGGCCAATTGAGCAACTCTTCAATATGGTGCTTCCCGTAGTTTGAAACTCCAATACTCTTCACCTTTTCCTTAGTAACATACTGTTGCATGACTTCATAACTTTCTAATCTTTTCTTGGACCCTGGCAATGGCAGATGAATAAGCAATAGGTCAATGTATTCCAAGGCAGCAATCTTCAGCAACATTTCCTCGAGAGCCGCTTCAGTCTGCAGACGACCCAATTGCGAGTTCCATAACTTGGTTGTGTAGAAGAACTCCAGTCTCTTTGATGTTGGAAATTCGTCCAAGTATTTCAAAATCCCTTGGGCGACTTCAGCTTCATTTCCATAGAGCACTGCAGTATCGAAGTGTCTGTAACCAGCCTTACAAGCCTCGTAGACCAAATTTTCAGTTTCGTGGGATGGGATCTCGTAGACTCCCAACCCAATTGAAGGGATATACTTCGATGAGTTCAATTCTATTAACCTAAGCGACATTATGATGATGAAGGAAGAAGATTGAAATTACGATTTGAAGTTCGATTTGAATTTTTAGTTCGTGAAATTTGGCGTGGGGTTTCGCACCTAATCGGTATAAGAGATTCCTTTGGGGGTGGTCCAGGTGGAAGGTGGAATGGGTGGTGGATGTAGTTGAACAGGTTTCTCAAGTGAATGTACGAGGTTTGCTTGTTCAAGCGTTCTGGAAAGGCATTGGTGGAGAATGTTCGTATTTGGGCTGTTTTCCAGCTTGAATGATTGTTTGTGTTTATTGGTTGTATTTATTGGTTGTATGTTGATTACTGCGGAGAGCCAAGTGTCTTTTGCAATGCCATGCTGATTGGGTATAATATTAGCTGCAAGCATTGTTTCTTAGGATTTTCTGATAGCGGCAAATGCTTAGGATTAGGCGGGAGGTAGCTACAACCCCTAGGGTTAAATACATGGGCTGTGCTGGCTGAGTGCTGACTGGGTGGTCCTTGGTGGTCCTTGGTGGTCCTTGGTGGTGTAAGTTCAATGGGTATATATGAGGGACACAAATGAAACATTCAACCTTATGAGGTTGAGAAGTGGTGCCAGCAGAAGACACATCAGGTGTGACAGTCGGTTTGGTTTCAAGTACATAGGGGCATATTGGTGGTTATCAGGATATTGATAACTACTCTTGGACTTTTGTGGAACATTGGGTGGTTGCAAAAAAGAGAGAAAAGGGAAAGAGGGTAGCAGAGATGGGAGACTACTCGTGAGCAATTTCGAGATTTTTGCTGAAGAGTGTGTATTTGTGGGCCACATGACTGGTTTGAAGAGGTTGTTTGAAGAGGTGTTTGAAGAGGTTGTTTGAAGAGGTTGTTTGAAGAGGTTGTTTGAAGGGGTTGTTTGCTGGAGTTGCTAGTTTAGTTGCGAAGTAGGTCTTGGTGTTCGAGTGAACATTTTGAATGTAATCATTTTAAGCTGGTGGTTATTGCTGAAGAACACTTGGTGAAGGAATTGTTCAGTTACTTACGTTAGGTATGGTTATTTTTAAAGTTTTTTAAAATTTGTAAGTATACTAGAGAAATTGGGAAAAGTACCTAGAGTTCTTCCCCGATTTCTAACATTGGAATAAGAGAAAACGATACAACTTCCTTTCAGCATTGAAAATGAATACAATATGCCTGGAGTATCAGACGTAGCCTCTTTCCTTACAACTTTATTCTAATACTATTGCCCACTCTACTGGACCTTCATCACTCCATCACTTGGCAAGAAGCCCTATTAAAACAGTCTCATACTCAAGAATGGCGACCGTAGCAGGACCAGCCCGACACTCGCCGTGTTACATATATTCTACACCACTCCATCTATACATCTATACATCTATACCCCCTCTACAGTGTTCTTCCTAAACCCTTCTTACTCATACAATTTGCAGCAAACTTTGCAGCAATCAACCCACAAATCATGCACAACCTCGCAAGCACCACGCGCAGCACCACGCGCAGCACCACCACTCACCACCACTCACCACCACTCACCACCACTCACCACCACTCACCCACCTCTTAATTCACCACCTACCACACTACCACAGCTACCACAGCTACCATATGACCTCCATCACCTCCCACCTCGCCACCTTGCTCATCAATACCCTTAATGCACTCCCGTCCCCTTCTGGACAAACGGACAACCTCCCTCCCGCTCTTAAGAACTCTGACCCAAATCAGTCTTTAATACCTCAGCCCCACACACGACTTTTCCACACCATCTGAAAGTTTCCATAGAAGCTTCCCCTAGTACAGCCACCCCCAAATAGCTATCAGCTGATGGGAGAGATCCAGTATGATCCTACAGCACCCAGGTTAAGTTACCAAATTACTTTTATAGCACCACTCTCGTATGATGGCTCTGGTAACTCGTGTCGATCGGGCTCGGAGTCCTCCATTGCGAAATCTTCCGGGAGACTATGAAGCGAGGAAATCACTCACGTTTTCACGTTGTACTATGGAGCTACGTATTCAATGACTCTGTTGTTCATGTAAAGTATACCGAAGAGTACCCATGCGTACCTACAGCAAGACCCTGTCAACACCCAAACCAGGCGTAAACCAATTGACCCACATGTAAGAAATGCCTCTCATCCATTGTGGTACCCTGGCCACTACTACCTCCCTTGCTCGTGCTCTGGACAAATTATGGACTACGCTGCCCCGGGACACCTAAAAAAATATGTCCCAGATTCACCCCACGTCACATTCACCAAATCCAAATTTCAATAGTAGTTAAGCAAATTCGTCCAACCTCCAACAAATCAAAAGGCTTGACAAATTTGTAAACCAAAACCAATTTACTATAAATTAAGCTGGTTCGCCCCATCAATTACAAGTGAATTTTTTTTTAAAAGTTTCTCATCAGTATCTATATTAACTTAGTTTCTATACATATAAACCAAAACATAACACACACACAAGTACAAAATGGCTATTACTATTGGTATTAACGGGTTCGGACGTATTGGACGTTTGGTTCTCAGAATTGCTTTGCAAAGATCCGACATCACAGTTGTCGCTATCAATGATCCTTTCATTGCTCCAGAATACGCTGCTTACATGTTCAAGTACGATTCTACCCACGGTAGATACAAGGGTGAAGTTACTTCCACCGATGACCACATTGTCATTGACGGCCACTCCATCAAGGTTTTCCAAGAACGTGACCCAGCTGCCATCCCATGGGGAAAGAGCGGTGTCGATTACGTTATTGAATCCACCGGTGTCTTCACCACTTTAGAAGGTGCCGACAAGCACATCCAAGGTGGTGCCAAGAAGGTTATCATTACCGCTCCATCCTCCGACGCCCCAATGTTCGTCATGGGTGTTAACAACGAAAAGTACACTGACGACTTGAACATTATCTCTAATGCTTCTTGTACCACCAACTGTTTGGCTCCATTAGCCAAGGTTATTAACGACACCTTCGGAATTGAAGAAGGTTTAATGACCACTGTCCACTCCATCACCGCCACTCAAAAGACTGTCGATGGTCCATCCCACAAGGACTGGAGAGGTGGTCGTACTGCCTCTGGTAACATCATCCCATCTTCCACTGGTGCTGCTAAGGCCGTTGGTAAGGTTATTCCAGAATTGAACGGTAAATTGACCGGTTTGTCTTTGAGAGTCCCAACCGTCGATGTTTCCGTTGTTGATTTGACTGTTAAGTTGAAGACAGCCACCACCTACGAAGAAATTTCCAAGGCCATCAAGGCTGCTTCTGAAGGTGAATTGAAGGGTGTTTTGGGATACACTGAAGACGCCGTTGTCTCCACTGATTTCTTGGGTTCTCCTTACTCTTCTATCTTTGATCAAAAGGCTGGTATCTTGTTGTCTCCAACCTTCGTTAAGTTGATCTCTTGGTACGATAACGAATTCGGTTACTCTACCAGAGTTGTTGACTTGTTGGAATACGTTGCTGCCGCTGCTAAATAAGTAGCCAACATGTAGTAGATGGGGGATAGAATGGTTGATCTTTTTAGTCTTTAATTTTATAGCTACTTGTATAATCATTGTATGATTGATGAAAAAGAAAATGTAGATATTTATGGGATGTAAGAGACAAGAGGGTGCTGAAACCTAAATAGTGATCATTAGCATTGAGCTTGAAGCTAATGCTTTATAGCTAGCTCAATGCCTGTGGTTATCTCATTCGTTGTAATTAGTCTCCCTGAATTTTTCAACATCCCTTCCCGAAATTCCTCACTCCCTAAACCTGTTTTTGTGGGGAAAGGAAATTACAAAACAAAATTAGAAAACAAAAAATAAACTGGAAAGAGAAAAATAGGTTGGAATACAAAAAAATAGGTTGGAATACAAAAAAAAAGAATCGGAAAACAAAAACTCAGAACCAAATCAAAATCAAAACCAATGGCAGAACTTGTCAACATCTTTTTAAACCAAACCTTCAAGCTCTATAAACTGAATAGACTACTATCATACGATGAAAATGTTCTAAGCGATTCCCAAGTCTCATACTTGAAAATCAATATAAGCAAACGCCTCTTTAGCAGTTACCGACTGAGTGAAGATCTCATTGATAGATACGAATCAAGTGATGACATTCTACAAGAAATTAGAATAACCAGGGGGTCAAAGAGCTTCAATGGCTTCAATTTTCAATACGTTGTGATGAGGTGCTCTGATTTGATTCCTCGACAGATGTTTGTCTTCTTGAATAAGGCCCATGAAGCAGGCGATGGGTACGATACTGTGGTGTTTTCAAGTGGTTATGGCCACACAATTAACGCGTATATCCAGCATTTATTTGAGAATATGGCTGTTGATGACGTTCCAATTGTTATTAGAGGGTATAAGGTCCCTTCTGGATACGTTTACAAGGTGATCAACTTGATGTTTGGTCATTTGATATCTTTGAAGACGCTAGAGAACACACGGGCTGTTAATAACTTGATAGGAGACTTTGATATCAGTTATGCATTGGGTGATTCTGCTGTCATTAATGAGAACCTCCGGAGTATCATGGTGAGTATTCCAAATAGGGACATTGTACGGCTTGTGGGGGAAGTGGATTATGGCGAAACAGCTAAAGAGAATGAAATTGGTAGAAACGGAGAGACTGGCCACGAGTTTGCTAATGCTAGTGGAGTTGCTGGTAGAAGTGAAAACTCTATAGTTGGATCTCAAGCTGGAGCTTCTGGTGGTGCCCAGGCGACAACAGGTGTTAGTGATGAAACAAACGATTCTGTTGATATAGAGACAGTGACTACCATTGAAACAGCAACCAATGATGAAGCCACGAATCGTACAGCCATTGGAACTACCAAAACACCATCCAATGGTGAATCCAAGCAAACCAAGCTAACGACCCCTTCTGCCAATATCTCCGTGACCATGACCGACAGCACCGAGACTCAAAGCACCCCCACCATCCAAACCAAAAGAACCACGTCTACCAATATTCCCACCACCGCCACACCATCCGTCCAGCCAATACTACATCTCATCCACGCCTTCCTACAAGACAAAACTACAATGAACCTAAACAACCTCAGCATCACGAAGTTCACGTCTAACCTCTTGAGTATCTCCAGCGATGGGAAGTTCAAGCTCGCGAGTGGAGACCAATTAGACCTGCTCTCCAGAGGGAAAGACAGACTAGTGTGGTCCCTCATAGAATCTCTCTACAACCAAGTGTAACGCATCACTAGCTAACCAACAATCAACAATGATCTAACCAAACATCGAATACGTATACCTGCCACTCTCTACCCGTATTGTGTCAACTCCTTCCTTTTTGGAACACCACGCTGTTCTCATGAAGATTACGTGTACACTTGAAATAATTTTTTTCAACCATTTTTATAAAACAACACCTCTCTCTTTCATTCAATTGGCAACACTATCTAATAACCATGTCTACTTCAGGTGTTCACACCTCAGACAAGGATAAACTCAAGCATTTGAGCAGGAATCAAGCGGCACAAGAAGAGGTTCCAAGCTCTCTCGATGACTTGGTTGTTGGAGAGGACGATTCGTACAAACAACACAGGGAGGAGGAACTCAAGGAGTTCTTCCAGTCCTTGCTCAAGTTAGAGTCCATTGTGGCTCCCATCTTATTCACAGCTCTTTCGTTCTTTGTGAGATTATACAGAATCGGTGCTAACGATGCCGTTGTGTGGGATGAAGCTCATTTCGGTAAATTCGGTTCTTACTACTTGAGACACGAATTCTACCACGATGTCCATCCTCCATTAGGAAAGATGTTAATTGGTCTCTCCGGATATCTTGCTGGCTACAATGGCTCTTGGGATTTCCCATCGGGAGAAGTCTACCCAGAATACATCCATTACACCAAAATGAGAATCTTCCAGGCTGTCTTCTCTGCTTTATGTGTTCCATTGGCTTATTTCACTGTTAAGGAAATTGGTTTCTCAATCGCTGCAACCTGGTTGTTCACTTTAATGGTTACTTTGGAATCGTCCTATGTCACCTTGGGTAAATTCATCTTGTTGGATTCGATGCTTCTTTTCTTCACCGTAGCAACTTTCTTCTGCTTTGCCAGATTCGAAAACCACAACACCAGGTCCTTGGAATTCTCCAGAAAGTGGTGGAAATGGCTTTTGTTAACTGGTTTACTGATCGGTTGTACTTGTTCTGTCAAGATGGTGGGTTTGTTCATCACTACTGTTATCGGTATACACACTGTTGTTGACTTATGTAACAAATTTGGTGACAAATCTGTCTCTTGGACTCGTTACGCTGGCCATTGGGCTTCAAGAACCTTAGGTTTGATTGTTATTCCTATCATTGTCTTTTTGGTTTCCTTCAAAGTTCATTTCGACTTGTTGTATAAGTCTGGAACTGGGGATGCTAATATGTCTTCATTGTTCCAAGCTAATTTGATGGGCTCAGATGTTGTTGGCGGTGCAAGAGAACTCACCATTGCCCACTCCACTTTCACATTAAAGAACCAAGGGTTGTCTGGTGGTTTGTTGCATTCCCATGTTCAAACATACCCAGAAGGATCTAAGCAACAACAGATTACTACGTACTCTCACAAGGATTCTAATAACAACTGGATTTTCCAAAGGCCAAGAGGCGAAGAATACTACGACACTTCAAACAACAACACCGCTATCGAATACGTTCTTGACGGTATGTCTGTTAGAATCATGCATCCTTTGACTGGTAGAAATTTACATTCCCACGATGTTAAAGCTCCAGTCTCGAAATCCGATTATGAAGTCGCTTGTTACGGTAACTTGACTGTTGGTGACGTAAAGGATAACTGGGTCGTTGAAATTATGGAACAACAATCTAAGACTGAAGATAAATTAAGATTACATACTTTGACATCTTCATTCAGATTGAAGAATACTGCTATGGATTGTTACTTGGCAGTTACTGGTAACTCCTTACCTCCTTGGGGGTTCAGACAAGGTGAAGTTGTCTGTTACAAAAATCCATTCAAGAAGGACAAGAGAACATGGTGGAATATTGAAAACCACACTAACCAGCTCTTGCCTGCGGCCCCAGCTGATTTCCAATTACCAAAGACTAGATTCCTTAGAGATTTCATCCAATTGAATTTGGCTATGATGGCAACCAACAATGCTTTGGTTCCCGAATATGACAAACAAGATGACCTTGCCTCCTCCTTCTGGCAATGGCCAACCTTGAACGTCGGTATTAGGATGTGTACTTGGGCCGATGATAAGGTCAAGTACTTCATGATTGGATCTCCTGCTACTACATGGACCTCGTCTGTGGCTGTTCTTTTATTCTTCGGTGTTGTGTTATACTACTTGATTAGGTGGCAAAGACAAATTGTTGACTTCGAAAACCCACGCAAATTGAAGTTATTTGTTATGGGAGGTATTTACCCTATGTTAGGATGGGGATTACACTTCATGCCTTTTGTTATCATGGGTAGAGTAACATATGTGCATCATTATGTTCCAGCACTTTACTTCGCTATGATTATCTTCTGTTATGAAATCGAAAGTTTCACCAATATCATTATTGGATCCGGAGGATTCCAGAGCTCTCATACCAGTTTGTTGAGAAAGATAGCATATATTTCGACCTATGCATTCTGGTATGTAGTTGTCGGTGGTACCTTCTGGTACTTGAGAGCTGTCTCATTCGGTATGGACGGTCCTAAGACTGACTGGGCCCACTTAGACTTATTATCCACCTGGAGAATCTCCAACGATAACTACGTTTAAGAAACGAAGAAAGATCAACCCAAAAAACACAGAAAACATTGTGAATTATTTCACAATCGTGCTGTCCATGATACGCTCGATCGGTACTACAAGGTAAAGTCCTATAACTCTTGAAATACTCCATATATACTGTACTCTAAGTATTACAATCAATTATGAAAAAGTTAAATAGTAAACTACATTGTATGCAGGTACTTAATCTGGCTTCTTTATTTGAGCGAGAGATATTTTTAATAAGCAGACACAGCAGGAACCAATACAAAGATGCTAAGCAGACGGGTTATACAAACGAGTTATAGGAGTGTGGTGATAAGGCCGATACTAGGCAGAGGATTGGCGTTGCACTCGTACAAGTTCTATTCCGCTGCAGCCAAGCAACCTTTCAAATCATTGAAGGTTGAGTCCTTCTCGTTACCAAAGGAGCCATTGCAACAAACACTGCCAGATGTTCCCCAGGAGGACATAAACGACTTTAGAATGACGAAGTTAGTTCACGGCTCCACAGATGCTGAATTGGCTATAACTGAGAGTGCCACTCAAAAGTTGAATGAGATTTGTGAAGCAGATAAGAACCCCAACACTGCTTTGAAAATTAGTGTTGAAAGTGGTGGGTGTCATGGATTCCAGTATAATTTGAACTTAACTGACTTGAAGAAGGAATTAGAAAGTGCGTCTGACGAATTGCTTGTTTTCAAAAGAGTAGACGGTACTGGCCGTATTGCACAAGTTGTATTGGATCCTAGCTCGCTAGACATATTACAGGATTCGAAAATCGACTATACTACCGAGCTCATTGGTAGTTCGTTCAAGGTGGTGGATTCTCCATACACCTCAAGCGCATGTGGTTGTGGGTCATCATTTGACTTCGACTTTGAGAAGTTGCAGAAGAAGTTGGATACCAAAGCTGGTAAATGATTAACTACATCAATTTTTAAATATATAGTATAATGAACATGAAAACAATAATAGGAATTAAAGAAAAACGAATGAGTGGGGGGAACAGGTAAGAGAGCTCGAAGATCACAAGGCCATTTTAATGGACCAGGATAAATCAAGAGCTGTTTTTGGGGGAGAAGTATGGTGAATAATACAGATGTGCTCTACACTTGCGTTTGATTAAAATTGTTTGGTGAACGATGATGCAAGTTTCTTTCGTGAGCTCAAGTTAGCTAAAATTTTGTTTTACGTCAATATTATCTGAGTTTTAATATTTGTCTGTTAAACATGATATAACTTGCTTTATATTCTTGTTTGAAACCAGATTGAGCAATTCATAACAACCCATTGATGCCCTGCACACTTTTGCTGGCAAAGAATCTAACATCAACATCTTCATCATTCTGCAATTGATCCAAATCGGTTAAGATCTGTCCACTGATCAATGCTTTCAACTCTTCCTTGTAGTTCTTGACATTAGGATCACTTTTTGTGATGAGTGACTGAACAATAATGAGGTAGGATTTGGCAACGTTAAATCTTATGTTTGGAACGTTATCGTTAGTTAACTTGTGGATGAAAGGTAATATCTTTCCAACTATGATCTGATAATCAATCACGGGGACTAATGCAGTGATTGTGAATAAGCAGGTTATTCTGATTATGAAGTTGGAATAATCTATCTTGTTATTGGCTTGTTCTTCATCAACAAGAGAATCTTCCGATTTATCATCTTCATTCAAGAGACGACTGATGATTTCTCCATTTGCCCAATCAGAGCCAAATATGATTGTCAATTCCTTCAAGTTGTTGACCGCAGCATCTCTAATGGCGAAAACAGGATCCCATAACCATGACATACATAATGTCAACAACTCATCCTTAAAGAAGGATTCGCCTAGTTTCTGAGCCAATTTAGGAATGTATTCAATAATTGCCAATCTAACTCTCCATTTGTGGTCTTGAGCCAATTCGGTAATTGCTGGTAATAAATTAGTCAGTAATAAGTTGATACCAATGGTCTCGTTAACAACTGCTAAGTTGGAAATAATGTTTAATCTGACATCTGGGAACTCATCTTTTAACATATTCATAAAGATAGGCAACAACTTTTCAGTGGTAGCTTGCTTTTCGATTATTGGAGATAAGTCAGTGATAGTAGTTGCAAGGGATGCCCTTACGTTTTCTTGATCATCTTTGCTCAACTCGTCAACCACTGGGATGATCTTACTTAAGATAGCAACCTTGGTTGATGAGAATTTGTTTAATAATTTACAGAATTCAGGTAATTGTTTTGCCACAGCCTTTCTAACTTCACCTTCGTTATCATTAGTCAAATTAATGAATGGGTCGATCAACTGGGCTAAATCTTCTTCGTTGTTACTGAAATTTACTGCAATCTTGTTGAATCTATCAGCAGCAGTGTATCTAACTCTCCAACTTTGATCTTGGATCAATTTAAGTGACAGCAGTAAGAAGTCTGGGTTGAAACCTGGTTCATTGATTTTCTGGAAGAATTCCAAGATAGCAATCAAAACATCAATACTCAAGAATTTGACTGAATCTTGATCGTCGTTTGTTAAACTTTGGAACATGTGTGAGATGATATCCCAATCTTCACTATCAATTTTGCCAGCAGCTCCGGAACCTTCAGCCACGGTATATTCAGTTAACAAGTTGATCAAGTGAGCTAAGTTAGTTGCTGCACTTCTTCTAACCATTGGGTAATCGTCTTTTATCAACTTCAAGTATAAAGCAAGCAATTCCTTTCTTGTTGGCGAGTCAACCTTGGTAATAATAGACTTGAAGAGACCACACAGAGCGATCTTCTTGGAAAACCAACTTCCTTGACTTAAAGAAGTTACTAAGTTCAAGAAGATTCCGTTGAGTTCGTCGTTTGTCAATTGCAAACTGATTTTATGTAAGGAATCAATAGCTTTGTCTCTAACGATTGGTTCTTCCAAGCTGGCCAAGATGGTCAAGATCTGGATAAGAGGTTCAACATTTTCGTGACCTCCGATCAACGGAACAAAGCCACCCAATTTCGATGCCAATACTGCAAATACTTCTTCTTCATCGTCTTGAGCAACATCATTCAAAAATGGCAACAACTCTTTCAATGTGCGTTCAGGTCCCAAAGCAATAGCAATGGTGTCTAGTTTTTGCATTGCCTCGACTCTATTCGAGACATCATCGTGTTTCAACTCGTCCATTAGGAGAGCCAATGGGTATAAGTCGTCACTATAATCGTCCATGTTATTGCTTTATTTAGTACAGAGGCACTTTCGTTTAGGGTCACTTGAAAGGTGCTATTAGTTGGATCGTTCGCTTGAGCCGATTTATAGTTTATAATTAATTATTGATTCAAGGATTGGTTAGCAAAAGCGGATTATAATTCAATACTGATTGCGTTCGTTGCTTCAAAAAAGACACTGCTGGTTCAGGAGTGTTGGCGTTGTTTATGCTGTTGAACAACGACGGTGAATTTTTTTCCCCTTCAATTTTTAGTCGCAACACGAAAAGTTGTGGGAGGGAAGAAGGGACGACTACTAGGATGCCACTGGCAGGGGTACTAGATGGGTAGGGGATCAGAGGAGTGTAAACTTGGTGATTTAAGCCGCTTTGGGTCTGCTGGAGAGAGATTGGGTCTTGCGGAGTGATTTTGAGTGTGCTGGATAGGTGGTTACGCTGATCGAATGGGTGCAAAATGACCTTTCAGGGCCACTGGGTGGTGAGACAGGATACCAGCAGTACATTGACACCAAAGAATGAAGGAAACGGATTGACAATTTCCTGTTGTTGGATCATGATCACAAGGTCGATTTGCAAGTCCCAGCTGGTATTCCCCGAGAATTGCCTCCAGTGGCTATCTTTTTATAGTCTTCATGTCTTTGCATTCTAGTTGAGGTCACTTAACAATACAATTGCACTAATGAGACTATATTAAGCAAGAATGTCAATTTGCGGGTCGTCTAGTGCTCCCATCGGTATATCTGACTCTGGATTGGTTTCAATGTTGTGCCCACTGCTGGAGCCTCCCATTACTCCTAGGTCTCTACTATGGCTACACACCCCTACTATGCGCAGGCACTGAATAATTTTTCACAAGTAGCATACAAAACTATTGAATAGCACGCTGTTATGCCAGACAGCCCACGTTGTTCAACAACAAACCAACTGTTTCAGTACAAAGGCACCCTCGCTCGCCACAAGTGAAGGCTTCCTGAATCATTAGTTAAGTCTAAGCGAGTAGAAAGCAAGGCCCCATTTACCACAAACTAGAACCTAGCAAGACCACAAACTTGAACCTAGCAAGACCACAAATCAAGACCTGACAGACCACAAATCAGGACTTGACCCACAAATCGAACCGTTGAAAACAAATTAGAACAGCTTCAACTCAATACTCTACAGTACAGCGACGTCTCATCTCAAATCACCTCATCTCCTCAACAAATCACCAATAATGTCCTCAATGCTAAACACTGTTGATGTCTTGGACTCCAAGGTGGCCAGCTCAGACCACATCCAATACCGCCAGCTTCTTGAAAAAGCGAAAAAGGAATCCAAAGACTTCGTATGGGACTTCGAAATAATTCCTGGATACTTCAAGCAATCAGATCCAAAGACTGATGATACTAAGTTCAGCTATATCAAAGAACACTTTGGAATTGCACAACCATGGGATCATATTATTTCAGATTTGGAGAAGTTGAACCAAAATGCAGATGAAAACACGGTTTATAAGGTGTTGTATCTCGCACGTCATGGGCAGGGATACCACAACTTGGCCCATGCCAGATATGGGGATAAGCTTTGGAATGAATATTACTCCAAGTTGAACGGAGACGGGGAAATAGTTTGGGGTCCAGATCCATTATTGACGGAACTTGGAGTTAGTCAAGCAGTTGAAAACGGTGAAGAGTTTGCCAGTGAAATAGAACAAGGTGCAAAACTCATTCCTACAAAATGGTATGTTTCCCCATTGAGTCGTTCAATTGATACTCTCATACAGACTTGGAAATCAATAGTGGATCTTAATAGGGCATCTCCTCTCATAATGGAGAACTTGAGAGAAACAACAGGTGTACATACCTGCGATAAAAGACTGCCAAGACGCACTATCGAGGCCAAGTATCCTATTTTCCGCATCGAACCTTCGCTCACTGAAGAGGATGAGATGTACAAAGATGATTATAGAGAAACAGTTGGTGAAATCAGTGTTAGAATGAATAGATCATTTCAGTTTATATTTAATGACTTGCAGAAGCTGGACTCAGTTGCTTGTGTTACCACCCATTCTGGAGCCATTAGAGCGCAATTGCTTGTGCTAGGCCATAGAGAGTTTGCTGTTGGAACTGGAGGAGTTATTCCTGTTTTCATCCGAGCAACGAAGAATAACTGATGATTTGTGAGGTTTCTTTAAGGTTGACAAATTGTCTAGGGGTTGAAGTATTCCGTGTGTGCCTTTGAAGCACTCAATTGGAGGTGCTTTTGATCTAAATTAGTTCTATGACTCGAGCTAATTTGGAATTGGTTGATTGTGCTGGACAGCTCTGTTGGGGTTGCAATCTTCTATTACTGAAGAATATTTCACTATCAATGCACTTTTATTGTAGGGTGATATTCCATTGTTGAAAGCTGTCTATTATTGGTTGGTCCATTGGCGGAAGATACCCCAGAATATAACTCGTATAGGAGGTACTTCCGTATTGTACCTACAGTCCTAGACCAGAAACCTTATCAAGACACTGAAGTCACACTCGAGATCTGTGATTGCAATTGATTAAATCACTACAACTTAAATCCACTCTTTTGGATACGATGCAGAGTAGCTCAAGCAATGATCTATATGCGATTCATGAGTGTTCTATAGAGAATAGCCCAACTTGAGTTTTCAACATCCAGTGCTCGCAAATTTAGAACACTTCAGTTTCTTAATAAATCTTAGAACACGATAGACTTTTTAATTTATTTCAGCATTCCTTAGCATCTCTTTGTAGGCCTATAGATGTGCAGACGTATGTCTACTAAACCACCTGGTACAAGTTGCTAACCAACGTTACTCAAAACCTAGCTTCATCTTGAGTAACTAAGTACGGTAACATCTCGTAAGTGCACAGCAGGCCCAGTACTGCCGTTTCCGCTTGTCCTTGCTGCTCTCATTAATTGCACCGTAAACCAACGAAACCAAGGGAATGCAGTCTCCAAGCACAAAAGCTGAGATATTTCACTTGCCGTTAAAGCCCCGAACTCATTTCCGTTATTCTGGTCATCGAGTCCATTCTTGAACAATCCAATCATTCTCCAATCATTCTCCACTCTTCGTTTGGTCGAATCGATGAGGTTGAACTAGTATCGATAGTAGTTAGTTGCTCCGAAGGCACCGATACTCCTCAACAGCCTGAATAGTGTCATTACCGGCGTCAGACTTACAACCGTCGCCGCCACATATTTGCAGTACCTCGCCTTTGCATATCCACTTTCCTAATCTTAAAGCACCTCTTTAATTTAGAGATCAAATTTGACTCCTCGTGTGATAAGAAGCTTCAATTAATAATACGATAGGCATCCGCAGGCACAAGCCATGTTGAAGGTGTTAAATATATCAGACTAGCAAGAGTTCGCCCGAGCACTTACCTCATTCGTCTTCAACATCTATTGAAAGTGCAATCTAGTGTGGGTGGGTCCATGCTCTTTAGGTCGACTACATGACAACTGGTCCTTTTGTGGAGAAGCTTGATACTTACTCTGAGATCGGCTCGCTCGATCGTACAACCGGTTAGTTCTTTCTCCACGATGGCCACCTGTCCCAGCCAGTGGTTATTCTCTTGTAAAATCTCGCTCACCACTTCAATGGGGCACACCTCTCATTCTTTTCATTGTACCTCCCACTCATTCACTCATCCTATCATCTTCCAACCCTCTTCATCCCATCATCCTCCCCCTCTTCATCCTCTCCATCCCCTCCTCCATCTCTCATCCTAATAGAGAATGTGCAAAGTGACAAAGTATAGGGAAGTCTGAAATTCTCTTTGTTTTGTGGCCTGTCACTAAGTCAATTGTCTCAGTACGAAAATGCTAATGAGATTGTGCTTGCCCATCCCCAATTTCTTTTACTAATTCTCACTGCGGCCCAAGTATTGCCCTTTTAGATAACCAATTTATTTTTGGTTTTGTGATACCTGGTTTGTTCCCTAACTAAATTTGTCTTTTTTAACCCTTTCACCTAATTTTTCTTTAGGGAGAGGCTGTTCGCGCATGATATTCTATCGATAATGGTTTATAAATTAGAACCAAATTGTTCATCAGTAATTCTTTTTTAAACTCCTCCAACGTATCCATCCCTCCTTCTCCCCTGAAAACCTACATCCGACCAACCCTATATCCTTAACAGTTGGCAGTGATAACCAATGAAATTTGGCAAAAACTTACAGCATCTATCCATACCTGAGTGGAAATGCTACAACATCGATTATAATGATTTGAAAACAAAGATAAGACAAGTGACTCTCGACGAGAATAGCACTGATTTGCTGGCCTTGTACCAGCTGTTTGTTGAAAACTTTGACTATATCAACTTATTCCTGAGTACCAAGCTAGGCGAATTGAATAGAAAGTTGAAGTACCTCGCTGAAGTCTTCCAAGCAAAACAGACATACCTTCATGATACAAGATTGTTTCTTTATGAAGTCGACGAATTATTCACCCAAAGCATTGAAATTTCCATCGATTTGAAGAACTTGTCAAAGTTCATCATCATCCAGAAGATTGCCCTTAAGAAGTTGTTCAAAAAGCTCCTCAAATACTACTCAAACGCCAAGATATCTTCGAAGTTCATTGTATCTTTAAAGAACAATCTTGTTGGTAATAAAAACTCGTTCGTCAACATTGACTTGCTGAAATTGACTACCGAATTGACGACCTTTATCAATAAGCTCAAGGTTACGCAAGATTCTTTATTGGATGACATTCATAAGTTCAAAAGAACCAGCATCCCCGTATCATTTTCAAATAGATCCCATGCCTCAAATACTAACGATGGCGAACTTTCTACTCACGGTACAATTGCCACTGGTCTCTCTGCTATTTCGTCTGAAGAGCGACAATCAAACTCGACGAATAATCACGTCTTGTTTGACTTAAACGTGGTCTTGAAGAAAAATTTCCACTTGGACTTCTTGTTACCAAACGATTCCAATAACTTATCTGATTTGGTTCTTAACTTGAACGTTTACTTGAATCTTAACACGAACTCAAACTCGTCACTGTTATCATTCACTTTCTTGACTTCTGCAACCTCTGTTCAGAAGTACCCGTCATATATCATTTCCAACAAGGATGATCCAACCTCAACTCTTGTCATACACACAGGTGGTTTACGTAACTACACCTATTGCACGCTTCCCAATAGCTTGGTCTCCTTATTGTTAAAGTTCCTATTAGATGAATCCAAAGAATCAGATTTTCTATCCGAATTAGAATTATCAAGAGATACAGATTCAAACCTTACTGGAGTGACTTTAAGCAGCATATTCAAAAGTAACTTGAAACCAACCCTCAAACTATATTGCAAACGTTCTCGTTTCATCTTGAAGCACAACGATGAAATCATTTCTGATGATTCAGACGCAAATTTGCTTTCAAGATCTCCTATGTCGAACGTATCGACAACAACACTTCACCCAATGGCTACAGCAAGTTACCAAGATGATTTTTTGATAACATTGGACTATGACATTCATACGACCGACAACTCTTTATTCGTTAGTACTTTGGATTCCTATGAATCAATTTCGAATAAAGATATGGTTCATCTGTTTCCACATAATCACTTAGCGTTCCATTCTAACGATTCAAATCTTTCAAACTTTCTTGGCTCTCTAGAAACTGAAGTTAGTGAATCATTGGTTGACTCAAAGTTTGATTTATCCCTATTAAGGCTTTTACCACAGAAACTACAAAATTTGATTTCTAATAACACTGCTGTTAGTTTGTACAAGGATTTAAGTTTCTACCAGTATATGCAATCTTGCTACTTCAATGTTATGCCAGCAGTCTCAAACAACCACTATTCCAAGATCTTGGAGCTTAACCTACTCAAGAAGTTTGAATGTATTGAGAGATTCAACAACCAATTAAGTATGGAAAATTCGTTGATCAAGGCTAAATCTCAGCTGATACTTAAGAGACAATTATCACTCAAGTCCCTCAATTATCATCCAGACTTGCAAGGTCTGAGCCAGCAACAATCACCTGCTCTAGTCAAACAAAACTCAACCGTAAGCGTGGTTTCTACGAAATATTCATTAGCTTCAGTCTTGTCTAACCACAACGAGGAAGGAGAGAATGACTCGGTTGTCCATGGTCAAAGCAATTCTGATTTTCTCCATTTCGGTACTGAGCAAGAGGCTGAGAACTTCGTGGAGGACGATGACTACTTGTCATTGTACATCAACATGCAACAGAAATATGACGACTCGATCCTGAGTGAATTTGCTTTGACTATTCTTCAATTTCAAAAGCGATTTTCCAGAAAACTTAGAAATTTCATTCAACGGCTTAAGGGCCACCATACAGTGAAATGTAAGAAATCTTATGAGGGCTCATCATTGCTTCCAGTATTCTCAAACAGTAATGCTGGATATGACTCAATATACGAAGAAGGCCCTACGTTCCTTGGTCGCAATTCGATAACAAACATCCACACACAATACGAACATGATTACAATCAAACATTATCATACATTTACTTCTCGCTTAAACTAATCTCCATTTTCCTAAGTGGATTGGAGTTAGGAATCATATACTCCATCTTCCGCAATCTTGAATCAACGGATTCGAGATTGCTAATTAACGACAACGTTTGGCTCATCTTGATCCTTGTGATAGGAATGCTCCTTTCATTAGTGTTTTCAATGGTGAGCATCAGTTTGATCTTCCTGCGATATACTCCAGCCCCATATTTCCACTCTTGTTTGATATGGGGTGGTTTTTCGATCGTTTGCGTGTGCTGCTTGTCGTCCATGGCTATCCTTCTTCAAGGATTATAACAAAAGGGGCTGGATCCCTTTCCATTGACTTGATAAGTGAGACACACGTCGACACTTTTGCATTTTTATCATTCAGACATTAATCTTCCCATTTGCATCCTCTTCCCATTTGCATCCTCTTCCCATTTGCATCCTATTCCAGTGACTACAACTTCTGTTTAATGGTTCACATAATAATTTTTGGTTATTAGGTGTAATTTAGAAAGACAACGTATTCATCGTCAGAAATACTTTTCGATGAAAGCAGCTAGATAAGAAGAATAAGCTCATAGGCATAAGCTCATAGAATAACACATAGAATAACACATAGAATAACACATACAATAACACATACAATAACTAATATAACGACCATTTTCAACCAAATTTTGTAGTAAAGACATGCCGAGTTTCCCAAAAGATTGCCAACAGCTCCAGTCCTATGCCATGTTCGACACCACATCTCTCCAGTCTCCATACCGTTTCCACAGGGACTCTTTCCCTTCATCACTTTATCCAGAGAACTGCATATAAATGTACTCTTGACTCGACAAAAATTTGACATCAAAATCTTTCGTAGATCCACACGATCGAAGTGATAGAAGCAACGGCAGAATGAACTCCCCTCTCAGTGTGACCTTGGTTGCACGTATGAATGCATACCTAACCACAGCTGAAGACTTCAAGAAACAAAGACAGAGAGTAAACAAAACCCTCGTTAGGTTGCGTCATGAGTTGAACTTGATCACCAAAGACACCAAGAACTACAAGGCAAAGGAAAAGGTTTCTGCTATCTCTGCTCAGGACTTCGAAAACGATGATAAGCACGGTTTGTTGTTACTTTTGACAGCTGAAAGGGACTTGTTGTATGCCCAGGAAATCAAGAGCTTGATTGAGATCAGCAGTGAACTGAATTCAGGTAACTTCAAGAAGGTAGTCACCAGCAAGTTGAAGAAAGCCTTATTGACCACCAAGAAGTTGATTGAGATCGCAACAAGTGCAAGTGACTTGGTCAAGTTCGAATTGTACATTTACGCCTCATTAATCCAGGGCCAATTATCCACTGTCAAGAAACAATGGACCCTTGCTTTGAATGCCTTTTCGATCAGCAAAGTTTCTCTTGATTTCTTATACGCTCAAAATGAAAAGTCCCTTAACGATAACAAGGCAGTAGCCTTTGGGAATTCAATGATAATTACAAAGGAGGACGAACTTATGGATCTCAAGACCTTTGTCAATGATTTGTACGACTCGATTGTGGACCCGTCTTTAAACTTGGCAGTATCACAATTGAAAAACGAAGGTGCAAAGGATAACGTCTTTGGTATCAAGTCCATCACACGTAAACATTGCAAGGATAACTTTTTGCCATATTTAAACCCCGCTATCCAGTTGATCAACAAACATGATCCTAGCTTTACATCTGAAATTTCATCTTCGGTTGATTTGATCAAAAGTGTTGAATGGAGAGGCCATGCTGCTTCGTTGTATAATGATGAACTTGCATTCAAAATCATGACCTTGAATTCCGATACCACATGGAAGACATGGAAAAATGGCAGAAATTTTGAAACATTGATCACTGGGTGGTCTGAACTCTTGGAATTGCATGAATCTGATTTGGAAAAAGCCCAGTTAAACGATGATACAGATGACGACGAGAAAATTCAAGATAGAGCCATTTTGCTTACCTATATCAAGTACAATCTACTTTTCATAAAGATCAGAAGAGATATCATAGAAGCCACAAGAAGTGATAAGATGCCTGCTGCCCAAGAACACAAGCTACTTGAAGGATTGATTGCTACTACCGAAGAATTAAAAGATTTGCCTGGTGTTTATAAAGACGAACAATTGTACTCGTCTTTAGAGAACTTGCAGAAATACTTTGGAGCTAGAAAAAACATCATCGTTGCCAATCTTTATACAAATTTAGAAAAGTATTCTGAAGCGGTGACCATTTTAGACCATACCAGAAACGAACTCTCCGTGGAAGAAGAGTACTATCACACCGAGTTCCCATACGAGGTAACTTCGAACGCCGAGTTCGAAGAGTTTAGACAGGAGTTGGAAAGCAAGCTCTTGAAAAGTCATGTCTTGGCCCAATTCGCTTTTGAATTGAATGCCACCAATGATAAACACTCATTTTTGATTGAGAACACAGACAAGTTCAGCAACTCTGGATTATCCAACTTGGTCAATTTGGATGCTGATGCAAGATTACAGCCAATATTGTGCAAACCTGTTTTGTTTGATGTTGGGTATAACTATATTAGCTACGATATTGGAAGATCCACGTATTCTAATTCTGTTCCAGCAGCATCTCCGAGCACACCATCCTTTTCCAATTCAAATACTGAATCGGAAGATAAAAAGAGAGGAGGGTTCTTTGGAATCTTTGGCTCGAGAGGATAACTGTAGTATATATACATAATGAGACTTACCTAAAAGGGTTAACAATCAATGAAAGAAACGTTTCGCAATAATTTTCCACCTCTATGCGAAATGCATTTTGAACAGCAAATCGAATATAAAACAAAAGTTTATTCTTCTTCTTCGTGTTCATCTACTTCTTACTCAATAGACTCTCTTCAAATCACAATAATGAAGAAACAGGGACTGATAGGAACATTGGCAATATGCGTGTTGGGCCTTTACGGCTCGTTTCTATCATGGTCGTTGCTACAAGAGCGTATTAACACCAAACCATACGGCGTTGACATAGCTGGAAATCCAGAATTTTTCAAAGCGCCTTTAGTTGTCAACCTTGTTCAAGCAGTTTTTGCTAGCATCGTAGGACTAGCGTATTCCTTGGTTACTCGTCAAGGGAATCCATTAACGCTTTTTACACGAAATGACCGGCTGACTTCTTGGAGATACTTCAAGTCTTTCTTGATCATCTCGCTTTGCTCTTCACTTTCGTCACCATTGGGTTACCTATCATTGAAACACGTTGATTATTTGGCATATTTACTAGCAAAGTCATGCAAATTGATCCCGTTAATGTTGATTCATTTCATTTGCTATAGAACGAAGTTTCCGCCTTATAAGTATGCAGTGGCACTTCTGGTGACTGGTGGAGTAGCAGTTTTCACACTTGCACACACAAAGAGCACTAGTAAATTCAGTATGAATGATGAGCAGACCATGCTCGGCATGGGCCAGTTAATAGGATCGATGCTTTTGGACGGAATAATGAACTCCACGCAAGATCAGTTGTTCAAAAGCCAACAGAAGAGCATTATGAAAGTGACCGGTGCTCTGTTGATGTGCATCCTTAATTTGTTTGTTTTCGTACTAACATTGGGGTACACATTGGTATTTGAATACGAGCAGGAGGTTTCATATACCGTCGCATTTATCAATAGACATCCTACAGTGTTGCTCAATACGTTGGCATTTGCAACTTTTGGAGCAATTGGTCAAGTGTTTGTCTTCATTATCCTAGAAAAATTTGACTCACTTATCCTAGTCACAGCTACAGTAACCCGAAAAATGATAAGTATGATTCTCTCTGTGGTCTTGTTTGGCCATCACTTGAATGCATTCCAATGGGGAGGAGTTGGGCTTGTATTTGGTGGTATTGGATATGAAGCAATAGTTAAGATGAAAAGACCAACAGCAAACCCTTCCAAAATACCCCCAAAAGATTCTCCAAACAATTCAACAGACTCAGAAGTGTCAACAGAGTCCTATATTATGCTGGAGAAGAAGACTAGGTGATTATAGATTTATAGATTTACGTGCTAATCAACGATGTTCGTATACTTTTTGCAGCTAAACTACCCAAATCGTAAATCGCCTTAACTATTGAGGTTAGGGTCTATTGATTTAACATTCAAAACGAGTTAGGGCCCTGAACTGAGACGAAAATCAGTGGATGCTTGCAGCAGAGTCAATGCTTATATCCCAACCGTTTATCATGATGAAGCTGCGACTGTGGGTTACGACTACCGAGCGAATCTGCTGTGCATTGGCTTCGCTCTTCCCCAAATGCTTTTGCACCGGGTTGCATACGTGGTCGTTGTATGTGCTACTCTACATATGTTGTTACCAGAACTTGGCCATTCAGTATGATCTCGTTGTGTTTGCTTGGATAGTGGGTATTGCGGCTGTTATATTGTATGTTTTGAGTTTGTTATCATACTTCAAAACTATAATAGCGGGACCCGGATCGCCGTTGGACTTTGGAGAGTTAAGAATTAATGATCTTAATCTGTTGAATCAAGGTGGCATTGGCAACCGCAATCAAGCAAGATCAAGAAGTGAGATCCCAGATGATGCTGCATCAACCGCTCTTTTGAATGATATCGATAATATCGAACAGAACATAGGCTTGGAGCCAGATAAACCTCCCGTTGATTTCATGACTTCACATAGCACTACCAGAAAGCAGGGCAAATCAGGATACAAGTTCTGCAACAAATGTTCAGTATGGAAACCAGATAGATGCCACCACTGCTCAAGTTCTGGGAAATGCATCTTGAGAATGGACCATTACTGTCCATGGTTCTCATCATGCATTGGCTTCCGTAACCAGAAGTTCTTTCTTCAATTTCTATGGTACTCCAGTTTATATTCGCTTGTGAATTGTGTGGGAACGCTGTCGGACCTTTGGGAATTCATCCACAATGGTCTTTATGAGGATATCAGTGTTGATTTGTCCGTCAACATGGTGGTACTATTTGTGGTATCTTTAGCATGCTTCTGTGCTCTTGGAATATTCACAGGCTTGCAACTGTACTTGGTGATGAAGAACTTGACCACAATTGAGATGAGCGAAAGAAATGGAGGAGGCCAAGGAAGTGATGCTTTCAACTATCAATTTGATTATAATGGCAAGAGGAAGCAATTAGGTAACATCTACGACCTTGGATGGAGAGAGAATTGTCGAACTATATTGGGAAGCACATGGACAACCTGGCTTCTTCCAATAAACGTTGCGTCAACCGATATTCACGATCTCAAGAACAATGGAGTTAATTTCGACGTAAACCAGGACGTTTATGCTCAATGGGTAGCCAATGCTGACCTTCAGAACCAGTTGAATCAACAATTGCAAGAATATAACAATAGGAGCAGGTAAATAAACACCATTGAGGACGAGTCCAAAAGTCGCAATAATAACAAGCGATAAGAGGTGCTTACAAGGGATATTGATTGTTTTGGAATTCATTTTATTGATATATGGCAGAGATATAAGAAACGATTTGTAAACTCATTGTCGTTAGACATTTACCAACTCTTTGTATTGTTCCTTTTAAAGTTAGTAATCGAAGTCAAAAGAATTGATAACCTAAAGTTTACTTTTCAGACCCGAAAGATGGTTAATGATAGACAACATTGCCGTAGCTAGTCAACGTATACGTAAAGTAATTTTTCATCTCGAAAGTAAAACACGGTTTTCATCGTGGAGCAAATACATACAAGTTCGATATCAGCCATATATATCAAATAGCCCTGTTCACTGGTTCTCACGTACAAATTTTCGTCTCATATCCTAACACGTTAGTTTAAAGTCATAAACTGATCATTAAGAGGTTGTATATCTCAGGCAATGCAAAAACCTATCAATCACAGAGTTTCAGCCAGTAATTCCAGCTTCGTTTTTGTTAAGTCATCCTCGGATACAACCATCTTACGACAGATTAATAGCAACATACGAATCATTTCCGTGGTATAAAATCCATTCTATACTTCACTAAAATAATAGGGTCAAGAGACGGAATTTCTTGTATGAAAGAAAACTAATATAGTTAGTATAACTGCTAGAAGAACGAATAGTTCATGTCCATTTCCTTCATTGATTTCAGAATAAAAAGTCTCGACATAGTTTATTAAGACAGGGATAACTGTATAATTTGAAAAAGGTTTCTCATCACATCGAATGGGGTGGAGTGGTTCTGTGAAATACATACAGTCTGAGGGGTTACGGGTCAACGAGGTTATTCAATGGATATTCAGGGGAAGAAGTTTCTTCAGTGGACAAGGGAAGCTAAGAACATTTCAACAGCGAAAGACTAGAAGCACTTCTAAGAACGATGCTCAAAGAACTATGCTCAAAGGCTTCAGCGTCCTCAACACTCACTCGTCCACAAGAGAATGCTCTCCGACGAATATTCACTGGAATTGTCAAATTCTTGTTGACAAAGTTTTATTTTCCGTTTCTGATCTTCTAAAAAAATTTCAAGAATATCTGGGGGTCCTGCCCTATTTATACTATTTCGTGTCAACGGGAGCCCTGATGCTTATGCATTTTTGGGCTGGATCTCATCTCGCTGTGTGTGCAGGCGTTAGAAGGAAATCGACAGAGTGAATGGTGTGAATTAGACGGGAACACGTATAGCAGCTGAGTTATAGTTAGAGCTGTGCCCTGTTGGGGTACTTAAAGATATCTTGGGGTGTTTTCAAAAGGAAATGAGACGTTTCAAGTGTTTTAGATGATGGTGTTTGTTTGCAGTCGTTGGCACTGTGAGTTAACAGTGAAACTACCAGCGAAACTGGTCTGGGGCAGTATATGGTGGTGTATAGTTTTTGAACTATGTTGATAGTTGGAAATTGCGATCTCAAAGGATCTCAGAGGATTCTCAGCAAGCTCAATAGAGTGGGAGCTTCTGGATACTTCTTCTCTTGGTCCTAAAGTTCTTTCAATAAGTCCCTTCGATCAGTTTTGTTGACTTCTAACCTACACGATGGAAACTTTTTATACAACTAACACTGAAACTAGTATACCCTGTTCAGCATTGACTAGATGCTAAAGTGGATCGAACAAGTCCAGTTCATTTGCTACCAAGCTCACGATCAACACCCTCCTTCACACTAAGCTAAACCGCCCTCTACCTCCCAATCTGTTCCAACATGCTCCCCCATCGTTATCTAAATCCGGGTAATTTCTCTCCGCTTTGACCCTCTGAAAGTCTGATAAAATTTCCAAACAACAAGCATATAGAGGCCAGACCAAAATCACCTATATCCAGCCACACAACCAATCGATCGCTATGTACCAACAGCTCCCGTTCGACGAGCTCAAAGTGGATCCAACCCAAAAGAAAAGAATAGCATATTTCTACGATGCAGACATAGGAAACTATGCTTATGGTGCTGGACATCCTATGAAGCCTCACCGTGTTAGAATGGCCCATTCGTTGATTATGAACTACGGGTTATACAAGAAGATGGAGATATATAGAGCCAAGCCGGCCACCAAGCAAGAAATGTGCCAATTCCACACCGATGAGTACATCGACTTCTTGAGCCGAGTGCTGCCGGACAACCTAGACATGTTCGCTAAGGAACAGATAAAGTTCAACGTCGGTGATGATTGTCCTGTTTTCGATGGATTGTTTGAATATTGCGGAATCAGTGGAGGAGGACTGATGGAAGGTGCTGCACGTTTAAATAGAGGGAAGTGTGATATTGCGATAAATTATGCTGGTGGATTACACCATGCTAAGAAATCTGAGGCTTCTGGGTTCTGCTATTTGAACGATATTGTCTTGGGCATAATTGAGTTGTTGCGTTATCACCCTCGTGTGTTATACATTGATATCGATGTGCATCATGGTGATGGTGTTGAAGAGGCATTCTACACCACAGATCGTGTCATGACATGTTCATTCCACAAATACGGTGAATTCTTCCCGGGAACTGGTGAATTACGTGATATAGGTGTTGGCAGAGGTAAATACCATGCGGTAAATGTCCCATTGAGAGATGGTATCGATGACACTACTTATAAATCTGTTTTTGAACCGTTAATCAGCAAGATCGTCGAATGGTACCAGCCACTGGCGATTGTTTTACAATGTGGTGGAGATTCGCTTTCGGGTGATAGATTAGGATGTTTCAATTTGTCAATGCTGGGGCATGCTAACTGTGTAAATTTTGTCAAATCTTTCAACCTTCCAATGATGGTGCTTGGTGGAGGTGGGTACACTATGAGAAACGTAGCACGTACTTGGGCCTATGAATCTGGATTGCTCAACAATGTATTGTTGCCTGCCGAATTACCTTACAATGAGTACTACGAGTACTACGGGCCTGATTACAAATTAGATGTGAGGCCGTCGAACATGTACAACACCAATTCCTCCGAGTTTTTGAACAAAATCTTGACCAACATCATTACCAACTTAGAGAATACAAAGCATGCTCCTCTGGTTCAAATGAACGTGGTGCCCAATGATCCTGAAGATTTGGGAGACGAAGAAGAAGATACAAAGGAAGCTATGGATACGAAGGGTGGTTCTGAATATGCACGCGATAATCAAATCCAACCAGACACAGAGTTCTACGAAGAAGACGATAAGGACAAGGAAGATAAAAATATCCTCGAACAAGAGAAAGAAGTCACGAAGGAGAATATACAAGAGACGGAAGTGAAAGAACAAGAAAACGGCACAGCTTCCCTAATCACGGATCTGGAGATGATGGAAATCGACGAGTTGAACAAGGAATAGTGTATTATTGTATATTAATTTACGGAAGGATCCAAGCGGATGTTTATCAATGTAGTCAAGGTACTAGCGGGTATACCTAGTAGCATTGTATACCATTCACAGGTTCTTAGCCTACTCAAAGGGTCCCCTAGTACGAAGTTCATGCCCGACAATTTTTGAGAAGCCAAATTTTGCGCTACCTAAAAATTATCGATATGACTCAAGGTCATACAGTTATAGGGTAGAAGATGGTACACTCATTGAATGTACGAGGCTGTACGAAGGTGACGTATCGGATGAGCCATCGCTTGCTTCGGACGCAACGCAAGGGTATACACTTGCAGGTTCATCCAGTGTCCAATCTCGCCAAGGCCCATTCTCCAGAATATACAACCAACCCTACAGCCAACAGCTACAACATGATATGGCGTCAGCCACTCCGCAACATCTACATAGTGAAGAAGCCTTGGGACAGCAATGTTCGAGATGCAATGATTGAGTTCGTGGGGTACTTAAATAAGGAATACCCGGCTATGAATGTACTTGTTGGGGAAGATGTAGCGGATGAGTTGATGCACGAGATGACACTGTCCCTCTGCCTCTCCAACAAGCATCAGCACGAAGCGATCGATAAAAACTCCTGTACTATTCATAAGAAAGAGGAGAGAAGAGTGATATATACGGGTCCCACTGAAGTCATCGCCCGGAAGGCTGAAATGGTAGTAACTTTGGGTGGAGATGGTACCACTTTACGAGCTGTACTGACTTTCAAGGCCGTTTCAGTTCCTCCAATTCTTAGTTTCTCAATGGGAACTCTTGGGTTCTTGTTGCCATTTGACTTCAATACTCACAAGGAGACGTTTCGAATGGTTTATGAATCAAGGGCAAAGGTAATGAATCGTAGTAGAATCGGGTGTTACGTTGTATCAAAGACCAAGACAACTAGACAGGAAGAATTAGGGATTGATGAAGTTGCTAAATCTAGGTCTAATGGGAAAACTTCTGACATTTCTACAGCTGGAATTGGTGCTGCTTCTGGATTCCCAACTATTAGAGATGCTGCTACTGTCTCGGAGGCAGCTTCATATGCTGTTAACGACATAACACTTCATCGTGGGAGCGAGCCCCACCTTATCTCCCTTGATATATATATAGACGGTGAGTTTCTCACGACCACCACTGGGGATGGAGTGATATTTTCCTCGCCAACTGGGCTGACGGCGTACTCGCTTAGTTCTGGTGGTTCGATAGTGCATCCACTGGTTGACTGTGTGATGATAACACCGATTTGCCCTCGATCGCTATCGTTTCGGCCAGTGATTGTACCTGCCAAAGCGGACATCATGCTTAGGCTTAATGAAAAGAACAGAAACCCAGCGATTCAATTAAACATAGATGGAATCAACCAAAGAGATGTTCGTCCGGGTGATGAGATCCACGTAATAAGTCCATGCAAACTTGCAATTAAGAACAAAGAAAGTGACTACGAGGAACTGAGTTTCAACATGAATGGAAATGTGGGAGGAATTTGGTGTGTGTCAAAGGATGACAATGACTGGACTAGGGACATCAACGGATTGCTAGGGTTTAATAGTTCATTTTTGGGGAAGTATAAGCTGAGGTAGATTGATGGGAACTATTGATTGTGATGTATTGGGATGAACAATAAGTCAATTGAATTGGTGAAGTTGTTCAAGTGCAAGGATGTTACTTTGCCGGTGGTACACTTCTAGTAGTAAGAATGTGCTACTGCTGCTAAGGATGTGCTACTGCTAAGGGTTTTTGCCAATTGCATTGCTTTGGACTTTTTAGTTCTATCTAAGAAAGCACTGGATTGCTAAAATTTACCATAATCGACCAGAGTACATAATATGAAATAGATCTCAATAGATCCCAATAGATTTCAATAATCTCTCAATAGATCTGTAGATCACCATTTACGTGTAAAACATGACAAACGGCTGCAAAGTTCTTAACTGGTGAAAATTCACGGAAACTGTCGAAAAAGTTGTAAAGATGGTGGCTAAGGGTAGTGTTACTACAGTGCCTATTGTTAGACAATATACTAAAAGGAAGGGAGGAGTCGTTGGCGAGATTGCTTACGAATCGACAGAAAGTATGGTCTCGATTCAGGGCTTTGGAACCACAAGACTCAAGAACCACAAGACTCAAGAACCACAAGACTCAAGTCTTTTCATCTAAACCCGTCAAGAAGAACACTGGAGGAATAAAAAAGCCAAGGCAAAGGATCTTAGAACCTAGGTACGATCATCTCCTGGTACTAAATTACAAGGTGAATTGCTCAGCAAGGGGAAATTAAAGCTTAGTGCTAGTGCAGTGAAGTGGTACCAAAAGGAATGTGGCATAGGGTGCTATCCTAAGCAACTAACGTTAAGGCATTACGTGTTCATTAGGTGTACGCTTAGCTTGTGCTGCTCCTATGGCAGGTTCTCGTAAATGCCAAATTGAGAACAGCGGTGATGAAATGATGAAATACGAGGTGGGATAGGCCAAGAATATGGTGGTATCGTGAGAAGCTGTGGTACCCCTCCACTCACCCCTCCACTCACCCCTCCACCATCTCACCCACCATCTCACCCACCATCTCACCCACCATCTCACCCACTATCTCACCCACCAGTCCACTCTCTCCGATAGTACCTCCCTCCGCACTAAGCCTGCTTGCACCCATACTCGCTCGTCCCAATCGAGGGCCAAAAACACGACAGAAAATACTTCATCGGTTCTCAATTGGCACATCGCTTGCTTATGTCAAATGTTTGAGTTGAGCCTGGGCCTCGATAGAAGATGGGCGGTGTGGGAAGTCCGGTTGTTGAGGCGGTGATTTGAGTTCTTCTTTCACAGCAGTTGTCTTCGGGTGCAGTGGGGACGACCAGAGGGATGACGACAGAGGGATGACGACAGAGGGATACCGACCAGAGGGATTACGACCAGAGGGATTACGACCAGAGGGATTACGACCAGAGGGATTACGACCAGATCACTAGTGAGATTACAACCGAAATTCCACCACCGAAATTCTGCCACCGAAATTCTGCCACCGAAATTCCACTCGACTCCTTTTCCACTAGTAACACTAAGAGGACCCTTGTGGCCAAGTACTGGTATCACTCCTATTCTCGGGAGTCATGTATTGTACGTGAGTACTCACACTTACCCAAGCACTAGTGGCCACTCTCTTTCGTACCACACTCCCATTGTAACCCATCTGCAACTATTACCTACCTCCAAATCCTATCCACACACTGTTTCCCACTATTTCCCACTGTTACCCACTGTTACCCACTCTCACTCACCTCCCCTTATACTTCCACTGCCCCAAATAAACGAAAATCTCAGTGAAATCTAAATAAATCTAGCCACTCATAACCCTGAGTCAAATTAGAAAACCAAAAAAAAAAAAAGCAAATCAAATGGACAGAGGCAAACTTACACAAACTGTGCGGGCACTATTTCAACCAAGACCAAAACCAAAAGTGAAAGCCAAATTAGAAAATCAAATTCATTTTCATTTTCAAAAAAAAAAGTTAAAGTAAAAAACTACACCCAACACAAGAAGTGAAAGTGAAAGTGTCAAAACTTAATTAGGTTTCTCGTTCTCAAGATTGATCAATACGTTTATTCTATCGGTTAATTCAGGCAGTTGCATCTATTATCTTCTTCGAACATGGCAGCATTGCATGCCGTAAGTAAATCTCCATATACAGGGCAACAACGAATCCAAGTTCAACAACAACAAGTTCAACAACAGCAAGCTCAACAACAACAAGCTCAACAACAACAAGTTCAACAAGCTCAGCAACAACAGGTTGCCCAACAACAAGCTCAGCAGTTGCAACATCAACAACAGCAGCACCAGCAACACCTCCAACAACAACCAGCTCATGCATACGATATGAACCAACAATTACAACAACAAAACAACAACAATGGTGGTGGTTTACAAGGGAGAATCGGTCCCTCTGCGGGCCAAAGCTTGCCAGGACAACTTGGCCTTGCACAGTCAGGTCCTCCTCCACCTCCACCAGGAATGACCCCAGCACTCCATGCCCAACCAGACCATGCTCCTCTTAGTATTGCCACTTCTGCAACTTGGCGTACTATTGGACACCTTGCTGAACTGCTTGGGGATTCCGAAAAGGCCGTTTCTGCCTACGAATCTGCTCTTCGTCATTCTCCCAATGATTTCCAAGTTTTACTTGGCTTGGCCAACTTATATCGTTCCAAAGATGTCTTCTTCAAGGCCGCAAAACTATACGAACAAGCTCTTAGCTTCCAGCCTGAAGATGGTGATTCGTGGGGTCTTTTAGGTCATTGTTATCTTATGCTAGACGATTTGCATCGTGCATATGCCGCTTATCAAAGAGCATTGTATTACTTAGACAATCCAAACGTACCAAAGTTATGGCATGGAATCGGCATTTTGTACGACAGATACGGTTCTTTAGAGTACGCTGAAGAAGCCTTTGTTAGAGTTCTTGAACTCGATCCTAATTTCGATAAACTGAACGAAATCTACTTCAGATTGGGAATCATTTATAAACACCAAGGTAAGCTTTCCCTGGCTCTTGAATGCTTCAAGTATATCTTGAATAACCCTCCCCATCCATTGACACAGCCCGATGTTTGGTTCCAAATTGGTTCCGTTTTGGAACAACAGAAAGATTGGGTTGGTGCAAAGGAAGCATACGAAAGAGTATTGCAGGTAAATCCACAGCATGCAAAAGTATTGCAGCAATTAGGATGCTTGTATTCTAGGGAAGATTCTGGAGCTGTGGCTGCTGCTGCTTCTACAAATGGTGCAACTTCAAATGGTTCATCAAATGGTACTAATGGCTCAGCTGGAAATGCAGGAGTCTATGATCTCTCTATTGCCCTCAAATATCTTACTACTTCTCTCGAGATCGATCAAACTGATGCTCATTCTTGGTATTACCTTGGTCGTGTCCATATGATTCGTGGTGATTTCAATGCTGCTTATGAAGCTTTCCAACAAGCTGTTAACCGTGATTCACGTAACCCTACATTTTGGTGCTCGATTGGTGTACTATACTACCAGATATCACAATACCGTGATGCTCTAGATGCCTATACCAGGGCTATCAGACTTAATCCATATATTAGTGAAGTTTGGTATGATTTGGGAACACTTTACGAAACCTGCAACAATCAAATAAGCGATGCACTTGATGCTTATAGACAGGCAGAAAGATTGGACCCAGGTAATCCTCATATTAAGGCACGTCTAGATCAATTGATCAAATACCAGCAAGATGGTAATACCCACCCCCCTCAACCTCCTCCAGTGAGTCAACAACCTAGGTTACCTCAAGGTATGGTACTAGAAAGTGGTGGTCCACCAGGACAATCTGGAGATGCCCCAGGTGGACCACAAGGCCTCACAGGTCCTCCAGGTCTCCAAGCTCCTCTAGGTCTCCAAGCTCCTCTAGGTCTCCAAAATTCCCTCCATGCGCCTAGTACCGGGTCGACTCTTCAAGGTCAGCTTCCCCCTCCTCAGTCGCAAGCTATACCACCACAAAGTTCTTACCAACCACCACAAGTACACCAGTCCGTAAATCCAATAGTGCAACCGATCCAACTGCAACCACAACCACTGCAGCTAGAACATCCTTTGCGTCCAACTCAAGGCCCACCTGCACAAATAGCTACTCCTGTACAACCTTCACACATTCAACAACCTCAAACATCTGCTCCTGTACCGGCACAACCGGCTACACTGATTGTGCTGGCACCAGCAGTCACCATCAAACGTGAACTTGAGGACAAGAGAGACACCAAAGTTACTAAGAAACTGGCAAAGTCTCCCCGGGTGGGCTCATTGAGTTCCTTGATGAATGCGGCAAATGCTGCTGCTGAAGAAGAATCCAGAAACGGCAAAAAGGCTCCTGCTGCTGTCTCAACTGCTCCTGCAGCTCCTTCTGCAGCTCCTGTTGCTGTCACTCCTGTTGCTCCCCCTGCTCCTGTGGTACCTGCAGTAGTAGCCCCCACGACTGCAACGGACCTAGAAGACGACGACGAAGAAGAAGATACCGCCCAAGAAACTGAACCTCCATTGAGAAACGTTGATGAAGACGAAAATTACGACGATGAGTGATATCGACATTTATGTTTATGTTCTTGTACTTTTATCCTGTTATAATATATTCTATGTTTTTAAGTCGTAGTGGGAAATTGTGGGTGTCGCTTCTTCTTTCAGATGCTCAGGATCTCCTCCTACTTATACACCTTCATCTACTCTATTTTCTTTTCTATTCCTTTACTTTTTGAATATAGTATTAATGAAATTTTATGTAATTTTGGATTGTAAGCTCGTAGGATACCGTCAATGCAGTGGCGCACAGGCCCCATTTTCTTGCATACTTTAATTTACTGACGGTAGGCACCTGGTAAATCTTCCCACTGTTCCTCTGTATCGGTGGTCTCATTCGCTTCAGCCTCAGCTGTATAATCTGCCCTACTCTCTGCTTTTGTTTTCTTTTTAACGATGATTTGCATGTTAACCACTTGGTCCGCACGCTTTTGAGCAATGTACAAGTCAAAACAATCCTTAATTAGAACAACTAGTACAAGTGATATGAAATTACCCAACAAGGTAACTTTGTCTAGGCTGACATTCTCAACATATAGTGGTACCAATTTTGAGATAATCTTCCCTATTTCTCCACTTAATATTGGCCACATCAAAGTACTAAATGCTTTAAGTGTAACTGAATCACCAATAGAGTTTGTTGAAAAGTCATGTGCGAAGCAAGCTTTCATTTTGTATATCCAGTGAATCGTTCTTGTTTTAATATATCGCCACAAATTTGGGCTCAAGAAGCAATGTATCGAAAAGAACAAGCGGGCAATAAAACTCTTGAATAAAGTCCCAAGAAAAGAGAATTGGCGAAGCCATTTAGGAAGCAAATTCCACCTTCTTTCTGCCTCCTTGCGGAATAATTCCTTCTGCTCGTGAAGACGAGCTTGCTGTTGAACCTCCAGGCCACTCAATTCCTCCAAGATGGTTGCAAGTTCTGGAGTTAAGTGGTTTGATATATCTCTAGGAGCAGCGGTTTTTGTCACTGCCAAGTGAGCTCTGTTAAAGGTGAGTCTGAATAAAATGTCATAGGTCCATCTTGCCGGTACTAACATTGATAACATTACCCCTGTGCTCCAGAAATCGACTCCATGTAAAAAACTTACTGAGGATGAAGACGAGTTTCGTACGGCCATTCTTTTAACATTAGTCCACAACTGGCGTACTAACTCATGTCCACCTAATGAAGATATGTAAGAACTCACAGTGAATTCATTCATTATGCCTAGTACCTTTTCCCTCCCTCTCTTTTCAAATATTTCAACAACCGAAGTTGTGGGCATCATGTACATTACAATGGGTAAGAGTGGGATGTGGGCAACGCGCATTGGGTCAATAACACCTTTTTCTAAGGCCTTATCAAGTGTGCTTGTACTCGTGAACAATGAATAAGCGGCAGCAGATCTAAACCCACCAAGCATTGGCCTATATCTCCTCGTCAACAACGAAACCTGCAATTGGCCCGGTATTATGTAATGCATGATACTGGTACCCCAGGACGTCAAACCAACAACCCCGACCGATGCGATACCTGCGACCACAGCGGAGACACCGGCCATGACAGCACCACATTGAAGAGCATTGGTCGTTGCACATTTCATCAGGGTCAAACTATCCAAGGCACCGGATCTCTTGGTACTGAACACCAAATGTTTCTTACACTGAGGGCACCGAAGCAAAACGTAATCATTTAGTGAAAGCTCAGCAGGGATATTAGCAGCACTTATTACAGGTTGTTGATTGAACAAATTGGTGAACCAGCTACGCAAGGTATTGAACTCAACTTGTATCCTCAAGTCTCTATCTGCAGTTGAATCAGCATCACCAGCGCCAACAGCGCCAACAGCATCACCAGAACCACCATCTTCATCATCGACATGGACGTCACCACGAGCAATTGCTGCGGCAATAGAGGAGACGTCTCCATGAACTACCTTAACGGTTCGTTTCGAATTGTACCACTCGAGCAAACATCTCCTGTGAGCTTGGATCGAGCATGTTCCACAGGGACTAACAAAGTCCTGGGCATCAAAAGTGTCGCCAAAGGGCGGTATATCCAAATCTCCGCCTAAACAGAAGCAACACAAGTTATCTGACATGGCCTACTGGAGAAGGGTTCATTAATTGATTGTCAACAGTGGTTGGGATTTATGAGGGGAAACAAAAAAAGTCGTTAGGTCCAGATAAGGTACGACATGGCTATGAAAGCTGGAGGTGGATGCTTGTAAAGGTTAAGGAGGGTTGGCAGGGTTGTACAATGTGATTAGAGAGGTTGGCAGGGTTGTACAATGTGATTAGAGAGGTTGGCAGGGTTGGGAAGGTTTGCTTTTGTAAGTTGGTGATGGTGCTCAGGGTTCCGTTGCTCAAGTTAGTTGTACAAGCTACACTGGGTGCTGTGGTCTAGCTTGGTCAATTCAGTTCGTTTACCCTATACTGATGAGCCAAGGAAGAACGCAGTTAGGTGCTTTCACCCAGTTGTAGTGTATTTTAGAGCCATTTCAAAAGAATACTAGAGTTATTCTCTGGGGTTCTCATCAGTATCGGGGTGGTACCTAATGGTTGCAAACTCAAAGTAGAAATATATATGAGATCTGACGTTCTTTGGCTTAGTGGGTTGTTAGACTGGTTACCTTACAGAAAGAGATGCAATTGGAGGTTAACTGTCAATGGTACCCACAATTGAGGTTGAATTACCGGAAGTGACTCTACTTTTAAAGGTTTCAAGTACTTATTCATTGGTAATATAGAGTAAAGGAATGTTTAAGTCAATGAAGAAAAGATGACACTTCTCAGCAAATAATCAAACCATGAGTAGCCTCTAGTGCCGTATGTCATGCCCTTTATTGTAAAAAAAATAGACATCACCTATTCAAGCTGACCTCTTGACAACAAATATTCCAATCTAAAAGGGGCCTCAACATCACTCAGCCAATTGTAACCCAATTGCTAAATGGTACAATCTAGAGTCTACTGAACAACCCTCTTTCTTTATAAGAGCCTCCAAATTCACTAATAAGGACTTTAATGGCAAGGAGATCGTGTCGATAAATTCGCCATCTTCCAATTGTGGTTTTGGGTTCTTGTTTCTTTCATCTTCCAAATCAACATCAACATATGCAATTACCATGTTTGCGTTTGTAAGACCTGGGTCACTGAACACATCAGTTGACTGTGAACGATAAGTACCATGGTACCCCGTTTCCTCTAACAATTCACGGACAGCAGTTGATTCAATGGACTCATTCGGATCAATTAGACCTGCTGGAAGTTCAATCAGAACCTTTGCGGTAGGAGGTCTGAATTGCTTCACGAGAACAATTTCCTTGGGTTGTCCCACCTTGTGTAAGATAGTCACTATAACGACAGCATCAACATTAGTGGTGGCAGTACGAGTTGTTCTCACGGCCATTTCCCATACTCTCTTAGCACCAGCCGGATCAGTATAGTTGATTTTCTTTGTTTGGATCCAATTGCCTTTGGCGAGGTCTTCCACGGACTCTATGGTCGCATCGTATGGCGATCCCTTATATATAGACATGGTGAGTTATACGGGTGGAGTGAAGGTTGTTGCGAGAGATATTGGCGACCCCAGAAAAGAAGTGTCGTCGAAAGTCGCTTGCCAATTTTAAACCGATTGAAAAGTTTGGCCTTCAGTCAAGGTGTATCCTTCCAAGGTAAAGATCGTTTCTACATCAAGTAGGTTACAGATGTCTGACGAACTCGACAGCATTAAAGCACAGATTCAACAGCATCTTGTTTCATCGGGTAATTATGATATAATAAACAAGCAGTTGAAGCTTCAGCTTTATGAGTCTGGATGGTTTGATAAGGTGAGCCAGATAGCCAATAGAGAGTTACAACTGCCACACCATCCGTCACTGATGATAGATCCTCCACAACAGAACTTTGAACAGCTATATTCGTTTTTGAAACCCAAGGCTGAGGAGTTGGTTCCTAGTAAGGTTAAGAATGATATTTTGGAGAAGATCAAGGATTACTTGGATGAGTTGATACAATAGGTGAAAGGATAGATTGGAGATTGAATATTGACTGATAATTGGAGACTTGAGGCTTAGCAGAATAATTAATATAAAGATACAAGTGTTAATTTGATGTAGATGGTGGTGTGTAGATAAGAAGAAGGTATACTAGGTATACTAGAGGCGGTAGTCTTTGGTAGATGAGTTTGCTGGATATATTGACTCTTAACCTGAGATTGGTGATGTATGCTTAACGGTGCATGGTGCTATGGTTACGGGAGCTTTGATGATGTTGGAGTGTATTTAAGAGAGTTATCATCAGGATGTCTACTTCACACCCTTGTGAATCATTGCTTTCACTCAGTTATTTGAAATGTTATTGTTGGTTTAATTCAGTTTACAGTTGAAAAGTCAAATATGAACCAAGTGGTAGACACACCGTCAGACTCTCAATAATCAATAGGGAATGTTATAATGGATTTGTACACAGCTGGATGCTATTACTGACTGCGTGTATCAAACATAGACTGTTTAAATAGTGGAAAATGAACTATGTATAAGTTTACAACCACCACGTAACAGAACACATGTACTCTCTGTCCTCTCTCCAATAGCTGCAAAAAAGACACTAAGACCAAGACCCACAGCATACACCCCATTCAATTCCTATCGATATCTCTTAAAATCATGAGAAAAGAGTACCCATTCAATTCCTATCAGTATCTCTTGAAATCATGAGAAAATAATACCCATTCAATCCCCCAGCCCCCATCCAACCAACAGAATCAACCACCTTAGCCCATCACCAGTGAACACCACCAACAAGCCAACTATGTCGCACACCGTCCCTCATACTAAAACGTCGCAACCTCAAAAGTCGCTGATTCCTCAAAACATCCAATCAGGGCCCCCAAATTTTTGCTGATGTAGAAAAAAAAATAAGAGAAGAATTAGTAGACGAAAGTAAACTCCTCCAAACAACTCTTTACATTCAGCAACGATGTACTCCTTAGTCAGAAGATCCGTGTTCCAGGTGGGCTCGCCTGCTGTCAGAGTGATGGTGCCATACTCCAGTAGCAAATCGGTCCGTTACGTGTCGACCAAGGACTTGACTCCTAAGCAATTGGCTACGGATATGCCATTGATTTCTCAAACGACCAACTCCAGTCCAGTTGACTATGCCTTGACCTCGTTGGATACCATTGCCAATTGGGCCAGAAAGTCCTCTTTCTGGCCAGTCACCTTCGGGTTGGCTTGTTGCGCTGTGGAGATGATGCATGTTTCAGCACCAAGATACGATCAAGATAGATTGGGGATTATTTTCAGAGCCTCTCCACGTCAGTCCGATATTATGATTGTTGCCGGTACTGTCACCAATAAGATGGCTCCAGCCTTAAGACAAGTTTATGATCAAATGCCCGAACCCAGATGGGTTATTTCCATGGGATCTTGTGCCAACGGTGGAGGGTACTACCATTATTCATATTCTGTTGTCAGAGGTTGTGATAGAATTGTTCCAGTTGATGTTTATGTACCAGGATGTCCGCCAACATCGGAAGCATTGATGTACGGTGTTTTCCAATTACAAAAGAAGATGATGAAGACCAGAATCACCAGATTGTGGTATAGAAATTGATTGAAGGAAAAGAGAGATGAAGAAGGTGACAGAGAGGGGGGAAAGGGGCATTATGCCTTTCATAGACTTTCATGGATTATACCATTTAGTTAGCATTGTATTTTATCGACGAAAGTCGTTTTGAGTTAATATATATTATTACGAGAAACCGTTGGAGGTGTGGGGGAAGTGAGAGCTGATTGTTCTTGCTAGGGTAGTGAGGGCATGTCCATATTGTTGTCAGGTAGGGACCATATGTGGTAACGCATCTTCGGCAATTGATGAACTGGTAGATTGCCTTGCAGAAAGGTTTGATCAAGATTAGCGTGAAATAGTGAAAGTCGAAGAGCAGGGTATTACGAGCCTTTTAGTTTGCACTCAAT